>CAUYLG010005488.1:0-30249 GCA_963573385.1 Cacajao melanocephalus | reverse complement strand
ATTAAGACTGTATCTTAAAAATCAGCCACCCTCCCAGCCAACTCTCAGGCAAGAGCCAAGAAGCTTTTAACTACTCTTCTTTGTATTTATGTAGTCTTAACAGTGAGTTATCTGACCATTCTGTCTCTTTTTTTTTTTTTTTTTTTTGAGACAGAGTCTCACTCTTTCACCCAGGATGGAGTGTAGTGGCGCAATCTCTGCTCACTGCAACCTCCGCCTCCCAAGTTCAAGCAATCCTCCCACCTCAGTCTCCCGAGCAGCTGGGATTACAGGTGCGCACTACCTTGCCCGGCTAATTTTGCATATTTAGTAGAGATGGGGTTTCACCAGGTTGGCCAGGCTGCTCTCAGACTCCTGACCTCAAGTGATCTGCCCATCTCGGCCTCCCAAAGTGCTGGGATTATAGACATGAGCCACCATGCCCAGCCTGACCATTCTCTTTTTAATAAAAATGTCCTTACCAGGAGTATATATTTGAGTTAGCTGCTTACAGGTCATTTTGCTTGCAGCACAACCGTAATCAAACTTTGACATGCACTCATAATCAAATTGTCTGAAAACTTTTTTTAACTAGAAATATTGAATTACTTTTAGACTTTCAGAAAAGTTTCAAAAGTAGTATAGGGATTTTCTGTACCTCCTTCACCCAGCCGCCACCAATGATAATGTCTTACCTACCTATAATATGATGACCAGAACCAAAGAATTAACATTGGTACAATGCCATTAACTAAGGACTTTATTTGAATTCTGCCAGTTTGAGTCTGAGGCTGTAGTGAACTATGATATCACTGCTGTACTCCAGCCTGGGCAACATGGAGAAACCCTGTCTCTACTAAAAATGCAAAAAAAATTAGTCTGTGGCCCCAGCTACTTGGGAGGCTGAGGCAGGAGAATCACATGAACCCAGGAGGCAGAGGTTGCAGTAAGCCGAAATTGTGCCACTGCACTCCAGCCTGGGCGATGAAACAAGACTCTGTCTCACAAGGCAAAATAAAAAAAAAAAAGAAGAATTAGAAGAAGGAAAGAAAAAAGAAAAAAAAAATAACCAGGCAGCAGGAGTGAAACCATCTCAAAATAAATAAAATGAAACAAAACAAACCAAGAAAAAAAGGGAAAAGAAAAAAGAAAAGAAAACAAAAAAACCCAAGACGATCAGGATAAATAGCTAATGCATGCAGGGCTTAATACCTAGGTGACAGGTTGATAAGTGCAGCAAACCATCATGGCACACATTTACCTAAGTAACAAATCTGAACGCCCTGCACACGTGTCCCGGATAAAATTAAATTAAATTGAATTTAAAAAAAAACAAGAGAGTGTTGTGCCCACCCGGTAGCTGTAGACCTCGGTGGTGGGGAGGTACTAGCATGGATCCCAAGGGGCCCCAGGAAGCAGGTGGGGCAGGGGAGAGAACTGCCTTGTAGAATGCCACATGACTTGAGAACAAAGATAACGGCAAGAGGATGGGGGCCTTCCTTCCCACCTGGCTTAGCTACTCTCCTCTGAAAGCCTGTTTCTCTCCCAAGCCCAATACCTGGCTGCTCCACCTCTTCCCTGGCAACATCAGGTTGGAGGTGTTGAGACGTCTGGAGGTGCCCCTTCTCCAGAACCTGAGACCAGGGAAGCTGTGATTTACGGAGTTTCAAATCAGGCCCAGTGAAAAGGCCCCAGGCCGGGGCCCACACGCAGAGGACTGCTGGAGAGGGAGCCTCCTCCCTCCATCCCTGCCAGGCCCTAGGCTGCCCACAGAGCCCCTGGACTCAGAGTGAGGGTACACAAGGCTTTATTGGCTCCGTTGCAGGCATTAGCATCAGTGTGGGGCTCTAGCCTGCTCCTGTCTGTCTTCTCTTGGTGGGTCTTCAGAGGCCTCAGGGTCTGTCTCGGTTGTGCCATGTCCTCCCAGCTCTCCCTGCGACAAGGGCCATCTTCTGTGGCAGACCCCACGCATGGAGTCAAAAGGGCCTATGATCCCTGTGAGGAGCCTGAGAAAGTAGGGACTTGGGCGCAGCATCTCACCCTGGGCCGCGTGGATTGCCCCATAGGAGAGAAAACGGACTTGTGTGTGTGAGCCAGCCTTGCTGGGGGCAGGGGCATCTCCATCCATGGTTAGATGGCTTCCAAGGAGTCATAGATCTAGTGTCTGCGGTTGGGCAGGCTATGGCTCTGGTGACTCAGGTGGCCATGGTGACTGTGGCCATAGAAAGTGTGTGTGTGGTTGGCACCAGCTATTGTGTTTTTCCCCTGGGTGAGGAAATTCCTTTGCAGTTTCATCTCCACCTCCTCGAGGGCCCTCAGCTCCTCCTGGTTGATGTCCTTGGACTCCAGGTGACCTGAGTGCTGGTAAGCTGTGGCCCGCTGCAGCATGGAGTGAGCCAGGTGGCGCCCCTGAGTGTCAATCTCCTTTGCGCAGGTAGCCACAGCGGCCCACGTGGCCTCATCGGCGGACGGGCCTTTTCCAGACTCCTGGTGGATCTCTTTGATCACTGAGGACCCAGATGTCTTCTGCCTGCTGCTGCAGGCTTCCCGGCGCACAGCAGAGCCCACTTCTCCACGCCTGGTGGTGAAGGTCTCCATGTGAATTGTGGTGCTGGCCTCTCCACTCCCACTCTCAGTCTGGGGAGCACTGCCGCTGGTGATGGCGTGGTTGTTGGGGGGCAGCTTCTCTTCGGAAAGGCAGCTAAAGTGAGATTTGATCCAGCTTTTTTTCTTTGCTTTATGGGATTCTGGTGACTTGTCGTCGTCTGCTGCACCGTTAGAGATCTGCTTCCTTCTCCTCTTCCTCTGAACCCACAGCATGAGGCCTCCACCTCCTAGCAAGAGGGCAGTTCCCAGCACCACCTTGCATGATGGCTGCTGGATGAACTCCAGGAAGCTCTCCAGGACCCCACACCAGGCAGGCAGAGCTGAGAGCACGTGGGCGAGCTCAGGTGGTATGGTTCATGCTTGAAAGGGCAGGCTCCACAAGGATGTCTGGCGGGCAGGCCCCCTGCTGCACCCTCCCTAGGTGCCCCCCACCACCTCAGCAATGAACCCCATTGTGAGGAAAGCAGTTGGGGGTGGGGTGGGGTGGGGAGAGCCCACAGCATCCCTCTTGCCTAGCCTGGCAGTCATTGCCTGAGGCCTGGATCCTCTTTCCCACCCTGACAGCTGTCCCCAAGCTCAGTGAAATGGCCACTTCTCCAAATCCGAGTCCCTTCTGCCTTCTGCTTGTAACCCATTCTCCAACTTAGTCCTTTGTATCTTCCAGTCGTTTTTCTCTCTCTCCCCATCTGGTGGCCCCAGGGCGCAACAGATGCTGGGTCAGGCTGGCCATGGCAGAAGGGCCCCCTTGACTGGGTTGGTATCCATTCCTGGCCACCTGAGACCAGTGCACCCCTCGATCCAGGGCCCATGTCTGCTGCCAGCCTGGCATATTCCATCCCCACTTATAGCCGCTAGCCCCACTGCAGGACAGAGTTCAGAGGGAAAAGAACCCAGGAAGGAACTCATTCTGGAATAACTTACATGGGGTCACAATTAGGGGAGGCAAGCAGTGAGCTGAGAAGGCAGAGTGTACAGGACAGGAGACTTCATTGGGTCCAGATCCCAGGGGCCACTCCCAGATGGAGGCTGCTACCTCTTGCCTTAGTGATACACCTGCAAACTTGGAATTTGCCCCCCATAAATAGGCATAGTTTGGATTGTGAGCAGGTGGGTCAGCTGGCCAGGCTTTCCATAGGTGCAGACAACTAAAAGCCTAATTAATCTCCAAGGCCTCTCAGGGAACAAACAGGCCTGGGCCACTGTATTTTTTTTTCCCCTCAAAAGCATCTAGCCCATTAAAAAAAAAATATGTCAAAATATCAGCTGGGCGTGGTGGCTCATGTCTGTAATCCCAGCACTTTGGGAGGCTGAGGTGGGCGCATCACCTAAGGTTGGGAGTTCAAGACCAGCCTGACCAACATGGAGAAACCTCATCTCTACTAAAAATACAAAATTAGCCGGGTGTGGTGGCACATGCCTATAATCCCAGCTATTTGGGAGGCCGAGGCAGGAGAATCACTTGAACCTGGGAGGCAGAGGTTATGGTGAGCAAAGATCGTGCCGTTGTACTCAAGCCTAGGCAACAAGAGTGAAACTCTGCCTCAAAAAAAAAAAGAAAAGAAAAGAAATGCCAAAATAGGATTGCAAAAATTGTGATGTTTTAAACAAAATATTTTCTTTAACAGAGTATTGGTTTTAATATATACAAAATATTATATCATTGCAAGAAACCATGGTCCACCTATGTATAGAAGGAATAAGACGGGAGTGTTTTATGGGGAAGCTCATCTTCCCAGTCCTGCTGTACTAGTTCTGTGTTTGGCCACTAACCTCATTTGGAAATAACAATTCAAAGTCCATCTTTGAGGGTGTTTATGGCTGTGAGTTCAGGGCGATAGAGCCCTTCTGCAATGACTCCTTCCTCTAGACTCTGGTCATAACTTTTATTTAAAAAGAATACTCTTTATTTGAATAATTAGTGCATATTAGCAATGCTAAAAATATTTTTTAAAAAGAGCTACACAGGGCTGGGCAGGGTGGCTCAAGCCTGTAATCCCAGCACTTGGAGAGGCCAAGGCAGACAGATCACTTGAGCTCAGGAATTCGAGACCAGCTTGGACAATACGGCAAAACCCCATCTCTACCAAAAATATGAACAATTAGCCAGGCAAGGTGGTGTGCACCTTTGGTCCCAGCTACTCAGGAGGCTGAGGTGGGTGGATTGCTTTAGTCCTAGGAGGCAGAAGTTGCAGTGAGCCAAGATCATTCTACTGCACTCCAGCCTGGGTGACAGAGTGAGACCCCATCTCAAAAAAAAAAAAAAAAAGAGGCTGGGCATGGTGGCTCATGCCCGTAATCCCAGCACTTTGGGAGGCTGAGGTGGCAGATCACCTGAGGTCAGGAGTTCGAGACCAGCCTGGCCAACATGGTGAAACCCTGTCTCTACTAAAAATACAAAAGTTAGCTGGGCGTGGTGGCAGGTGCCTGTAATCTCAGCTACTTGGGAGGCTGAGGCAGGGAGAATTGCTTGAACCTATGAGGCAGAGGTTGCAGTGAGCTGAGATCGCACCACTGCACACCATCCTGGGCAACAGAGTAAGAATCTGTCTCAAAAAAAAAAAAAAAAAAGAGCTACATTGTTTCATAGTTTCAGGCAGTGCTTTCCAGAAGAATCTCTAACACTTCACTGATTCATCCAGGGCAGCTTCCCACCTCCTATTTATTTATTTTAATAGAGACAGGCCGGGTGCGGTGGCTCACGCCTGTAATCTCAGCACTTTGGGAGGCTGAGGCAGGCAAATCAACTGAGGTCAGGAGTTCGAGACTAGCCTGGCCAACATGGCAAAACCCTGTCTCTACTAAAAATAGAAAAAATTACCGAGGTGTGGTGGCACATGCCTGTAATCCCAGCTACTCAGGAGGCTGAGACAGGAGAATCACTTGAACCCAGGAGGTGGAGGTTGCAGTGAGCTGAGATGAGGCCACTACACTCCAGCCTGGGTGACAGAGTGAGACTCCGCCTCAGGAAAAGAAAATAGAGACAAAGTCTCACTATGTTGCCCAGGCTGGTCTCCAAAAGAGATCCTCCCGCCTTGGCCTCCCAACGTGCTAGGATTACAGGCTTGAGCCACTGTGCCTGGCCCCCACCTTCTCTTTAGAGAACCTGTAACTGGCTGCAGAAGGCCCTTACAATGTGATATGTTCCCTCCTCTGAGCCTCTGAGTGTTGGGCTGCAAAGTCTACCTCAGTGGCCAGGACAGGCAAGAGAAACACAGATTTCAAAGGTAAAGTTGTTTGCATCTTCCTTCCTGGGCATTTTGGCTGCCTCCTGGGAGCAGGAACGGGACCCTCTGTCTCTGTGCTCTCCGTGACAGTGCCTTGGGAAGATTATGTTGACCGTGTGGCCTGGACCCTGAAGACTGAGTTCCTATTCTAAAACAAGGAAACTGGATTTGAAAGGTTAAGTGGTTTCCCCAAGGTCTCTGTAACTGGTAGAATTGGCAGGATTCTTGCCCACATCCTCTAACTCCAGATGCTGGGCTCTTCTCTTCCTACCACAGCCCACTGCCTCTCTGGTATGGGGGTGAGTGACCAGATGGGAGTTGGAGCCTGCATGGGTTGTAAGGGAGACAGACAAGTGTGTATGTGCAGCCCACGGCCCACCAAGTCCATGGAAGCCTGTGCTCCTGGGCATCCCATGCCCTCTGCAGGAGTAGGCGAATGGCACGGAAGGGAGGGTCCAGAGAAGAGTCTGGGGATCTTTGTGGATTCTCTGGGTGGCAGGCAAATAACAGATGCAAAGTCTACCCTCCCCACCCTGAACTAGAGCGTCCTTGAACCTTGAAGCTGAAGCAAGATCTTCACTTAGAGGCTCAAAATGCTTCTCACTTCAAGAGAGCCAGGCCTTCACCAAACCTCTAGGCCCTACAAGCCAAGCACCAGCAGAAACTTAGACGGTGTGTCCCTGCTCAGTGTGGGCCTCCACAGGGCATTCATTGTCCCCAAAGAAGGGGCACATTCCCTCAGTACTGAGCTATGAATGATCAACGTGTCCATCAGGCCAGGTCACAGTCACAAAGCAGCTTTGCCGCAATGCCAATCACACTGTCATTTTAATCATTATTGCTGTTGGAATCAGTACCTTGCAATGTATATGGCTCTACAGTTTACAGCATGCTTTCACTTGCATTCTCTCAGATTTTTTGTCCAATCATCCCATAATATGAGCATTATCACTCCCATGTGTCCTATAGGGATCATCCCACAGTAAGTCAGTGCCAGAGCTGTTATTTGATTTTTTTTTTTTTTTTGAGACAGAATCTTGCTCTGTCGCCCAGGCTGGAGTGCATGGCGCCATCTCAGCTCACTGCAACTTCTGCCGCCCAGGTTCAAGCGATTCTCCTGCCTCAGCCTCCCGAGTAGCTGTGGTTACAGGCACCCACCACCACACCTGGCTGATTTTTGTATTTTTATTAGAGACAGGGTTTCACCATGTTGGCCAGGCTGGTCTCGAACTCTTGACCTCAGGTGATCCACCTGTCTTGGCCTCCCAAAGTGTTGGATTACAGGCGTGAGCCACCATGCCTGGCCTGATTTTGTTTGTTTTTTTGAGACGGAGTCTTGCTCTGTCACCCAGGCTGGAGTGCAATGGTGCGATCTCGGCTCACTGTAACCTCTGCCTCCCAGGTTCAAGCGATTCTCCTGCCTCAGCCTCCTGAGTAGCTGGGATTACAGGCACCTGCCACCATACCCAGCTAACTTTTATATTTTTAGTAGAGATGGGGTTTCACCATGTTGGCCAGGCTGGTCTCGAATTCCTGACCTTGTGATCTGCCCACCTTGTTCTCCCAAAGTGCTGGGATTACAGGTGTGAGCCACTGTGCCCAGCCCAGAGCTGTGATTTGAAACCAGAGTCCACAGCCTACACGATACCGACCAGACGCGCTGTTGAAATAGTGTGGTCTAGCAGCTCCGAAAGGTTTATAACAAGAGTCATCGAAGGAGTGAAGCAGAGCATGGGCATGCAGTCAGATGAGGTGCAGCTATGTGTTAGCCGAATGACCTTGGGTGGTGACCATGTCACTCCGAGCCCCAGGTTCCCGTCTGTGGGATGGTGCTATAGAGCGCACTACCTCAGGGGATTGCGCGGTAAGGAATGGGAATGGGCTGGGCAGAGCAGGGCAGGCAGGACTTGCCATTTTCTTCTACCTTCATTTATTGTTCCAGGGACTCTGTTACATGTTGAGTGTCGCAAATATCTTCTGGTCCCCAACCTCAAAGCAGGGGAGACCCATGTATATAGAGAGATGGGGGTCACAGGAGCCACAACAGGGAGAACTAATTCTGCCAAGGAGTCTTTGTCCAGAAGAGAACATGCAAAAAAACTTTTGAGGGAGCTGGGACTGCGGCTGGGCTGCCACATGACTGCAGCCAGATGCCCTCACATCTGCAAGGCTGACAAGGACTTTCACACCCATTATCTAGGCCAACCCCAGAATAACTCTGGGAGCTACAAAGGCACTTTAGCAGTTTACAGCTGGGTAAACTGAAGCAGGTGAGGTCTGGCTTAAGCTTAAGCTCCTTGCAGGAAGCAAGGAGCTTCCTGCCTGTCTCCTGACTCCAGATCAGTCCCACCTGTTCCTCTCCCATAATAAAGTGACCCACTGAGTACCAGACTATCCCTGGACAGCTTGACAGAGCCTGTGTACCCTCCCTAGTTTTCTGGCTAAGGAGAATAGGGCCACTCACATCTCCCCAACTCCCACGGAGGACAGCCCCGCTTACCTCGGAATGGGAGGGTGCCCAGTTTGTGCAGATTCTCTTCCAGTTTCCCATAGTCCACCTCTGCAGTGGCAGTGAAGGGGGTGGTCACAGGGGGGTAGATGCCTGCAATGTCCACCTTCTTCCCCTCCCCCGAGGCCCAGCCCCTCACATTCCTGGACAAGCCCCTGCTCAGCCCCTGCCTCACAGAGGACCAGACTTGGGGACCCAGCATCTCTGCAGTAGGCCCGAGGCACAGTTGGTCTGTGTCCCAGAGTGAGACTTAGTTTGGACTCTTTCTAACCCCCTGTTAATGATCAATGTGTCTAGTTAAAAATTTGCAGCCTCCCTGACTTGTGGCCACTGGGGCAGGCCTGAGCTGAGTGTCCCCAGGGTCAGGGCAAGGCACATAGGCCCCAGGGGGCCCTCTTCCTTCTAGGTAGCAGCTGGAGAAATGCCACAAACCAGTGTCCCTCTGGCCAAATGTAGGACTGGTTTCTGGCACCCGAATACTAAAGGGTATCTCCAGCGGGATCTGGGCCCTCCTCCCACCATTCCCAGCCCCAAAGCCAGAAGCACCGCCAGGTTTCCACGGGCAGTTCTGAGGCTGGTGGAGCTGATTGGCTGAGCAGGCCCTGCCCTGTGGGAGGCGTGGCAAGGCTGGGTAAGAAGCTGCCTGTGACAGGCTCTCCCTCCCCTGCCCCAGTCCCCTGCCAGGCTCCTTCTGCCAAGACAGCCACGTGACAAGCCTGTGCTAGCCACACACAGCCCCACAGGACAGCAGTCACCAGGAAGGGGGCCCAGGATGAGTGTATCGCCAAGTGAATCCATGCAGGGGCCAAGCCTGGCCCCAGAGACATGGGATAGGGCAGGAAAAATTGAGTGGCAGGGAAGAAACAAAAAGAGACCTCAGCAGGGAAGCTGCAGGGCTGGCTTCGAGGCCCAACTGGCTCCCAGTTTCCCTCTTCCCCAAGCCCACATGTGGCACAGTCTTCCTTCCTTCCTAAAGATTTCAGACACAAATGGAAATGAACATCACAATTAGCAAAAACAGCCTTTTTATTGTGGTAGTTTGTGGGTGCTCCTGGATCACGCAGAGGAAAGGCTGGGCCCGCGGTGAGCTCTGGGAGCCATTCTTAGGTTCTTCTGGCTGCACACAGGGAGGAGTTGGGTAGCTGGCTGGGCTGGGGCAAGCGTTCACTGGGCTGGCACAGGCTGGGGGGTCTCCCGCCCACTCTCATCAGGCCCCTCCAACCCATTATGCTCAGCCCGCGGCTCAGGATGCTCCAGGGCATGCCGGGTATCAGCCTGCCACAGCTGCACCAGGTCCGTGGGGGTCTTTCCTGCCTGTGGGGGCCAAGAGAAAATCTACTCACTGTCCTGAAGGCTTTCCCAGGAGGTACCCTCATCTACACCACCAGTGCTTCTCACATGGGGGCAACTGGCAATGTGTAAAGACACTTTTGGTTGTCACCCTGGGGGATGGGTACTACTGGCATCTAGCGGGCAGAGGCCAGGCATGCTGCTTAAACATCCTACAATACATAGAATAGTCTCCTACAAAAAGAGTCACCCAGCCCGCAATGTCAATAATGCTGGGGTTGAAAAACCCTCATTTCTACCTTCTCCATATCTTCCTGCTTTTCTCATTATCCCCTTAGCCTTTCTTGAGCCTGAGGGACTCTCCCATGCCCTCCTTTTGTGAATGCTCTGGACCCCAAAGAAGAACTGGGACAAAGTGTACCCTAGTCCAAGGTGTTCTCTGGGCACCTTCCCCTTCCAAGGACTTCCTGCCTAGATCCTAAGAAAACTCAAAGACCACCAGGAGCTGACATGGTGTGCTAGGAATTGTCACCAGCCAAGTGCTCAGACCCCCCCAGCTCTGGCCCTTCATGATTCTGGCCTCCTTGGGCCTGCACATGAGTACTTCCTCTTTGGGGAGGCCTCCTGGGGTCTTTGGGAAGTCTCTGGGAAGTCCTCTTGCTGCCCCTCCTGCTGTCTCTCTGCACTCGCACTCTGGACATAGACACACATAGTGTGGGGCAGGCAGCTGGAGTGGTGCTCTGGAAGAGGACTACTTTATGTACTATGGTGCTGGCTGGAGCCAATGATACCTGTCCCTAGGCGGGGGGGTCCCCCAGGGGCCTGGACAGCCCCCCCACTATGTGAGTGCTCACACCCATGACTGAATCAGGGAGGGAATGAACTTACCAGGTTCTTGGTCATCATGTCAGCCCCATGCAGGAGCAGTAGTTTGATGATTTTGTAGCGGTTGAGTCTCACAGCGTCATGCAGGGCAGTGTCTCCTTCCTAGAGTCAGTGTGGCACTCAGTATGGCCCTTGTGGGCAGTGGTGGGGGGCAGGGTGATGGGAGGTGGTCTAGAGACCCTTCTTAGGAGCCAAGTCCTGAAGGCCCCAGGAGGAGGGACACCACCTGCAGGAGCCCGCAGCCTGCCCACACGCCCATGGCGGGGTGAGCATCGGGCAGGCTGGCACTCACTCTGTCTCTGGCATTGATGTCCAGGCCCAGGGATAGAAAGTGCTCCACAATGTCCACACGCCCTGTCCGGACTGCCACGTGCAGGGGGGTGCTCAGCAGCTGGGTGGGAGGAATCAGGAACTGCTGGTTGACAGGGCCTGTACTGTGGTACCCCTGGGGAGGCGAGGCTGTCCTAACGCCAGCTTAATCCCTCTTCCAAGTCCTAGTGCCAAGGCCTGAGCCCTGGAGGGGCAGAGAATGGTACAATTTCCTACCATCCCATCCAATGGCCTAACTCTAAAGCCTTAAATGCCACTTCCTCCGGGAAGCTTTCTATGATCCTCCTCTCACTCGGCTGCTCACTCTTCTACCCTTCTTTTAATAATCATAATAGATGTTATTTATTGAGAGATGACTATGGGATGGAAATGGCAAAAGCTTACAAGGCATTTGCCTTGCTGGGCGTGGTGGCTCACACCTGTAATCCCAGCACTTTGGGAGGCCGAGGTGGGCGAATCACGAGGTCAGGAGTTCAAGACTAGCCTGACCAACATGGCGAAACCCCGTCTCTTCTAAAAATACAAAAATTAGCTGGGTGCGGTGGCACACGCCTGTAATCACAGCTACTCAGGAGGCTGAGGCAGGAGAATCACTTGAACCCGGAAGGCGGAGGTTGCAGTGAGCCGAGATCACACCACTGCACTCCAGCCTGGGCAACCGAGCAAGATTCCGTCTCAGAAAACAAACAAACAAACAAACAAAGCAAAAACAAGACATTTGCCTTATGTTGAATACATAATTTATTTATGTATGTTTTCTCACCTAATCTACACAAGAACTCTGCAAGACATTTTACAGATGAGGAACAGAAGCTCAGAGGCTGTCACTTGTTCAAGGTTGTACATGAAAGAATGAGTGAATAGAAGGATAGTGCATGAATAAATAAATGAATGAGTGGATGAATAAATAGAAAAATGGATGGATGAATAGAGAGCTAGATAGAAGGATAATGATGGATAATATGAACAAATCTTGCATCTTTTGAGTGGTCCCAAAGCCCCCAAGACAGTGAGTCTCTTGTCCTCCCTTCCTGTCTGCTCTTCCTGCTCCCATCCCCAGATGTTGGTTCCTCAAGGGCCTGTGTGGATGGCAGGGACCCATCCCTGGGCTGGGAGGCCCAGTAGGACACTGTCTTAGCTTCCCTGTTCTGTAGCCAGAAACCAGACTAGCTCACTACCTTCCTGCCCCCCTGGGCTTTCCTGCCCTCAGATCCCTGCCTTCCTCCCAACAGCCACCCCAATATCTGTTGCTTCTGAGCATTGTTGCCTCACCTTATCCCTCA
The DNA here is from genome assembly GCA_963573385.1 of Cacajao melanocephalus. NCBI lineage: Eukaryota > Metazoa > Chordata > Mammalia > Primates > Pitheciidae > Cacajao > Cacajao melanocephalus. Next base: position 18,142 of record CAUYLG010005488.1, on the reverse strand, counting down.
TATTGGTATCTGCTCCTCGGCTTTGCAGAATTTTCACCACCTCTAAGTGGCCCCCACGGCAGGCCCAATGCATGGCTGTGCAGTCCAGCTAGAAGGAAATGATGGGATCTAACTACAGAGCGGCAGAGAAGAAAGTATCCGGGGGGAATGGACCCCGCCAGGAGGACAGAGGGATATCTAGGGGAAAGGTACAGGGAGCGGGCCTGGGCCTGGGCAATGGACCAAGTGGAACAGAAAAACACTCAGGGCCCATCCGGTGCAAGCTAGACTCACAGAGGATGCTTAGGGAGGAGAAGGGGCTTCCTCGAGGTCACACAAGCCACTGAGGTGGAATCTGGCCCCTCAGCAAACTGTTTGTGTTTCAGGTTGGCACAGGTGGCAGGGAGAGGGTGTCTATTGGTGCTGATCCCACCTCCTGCCTCCTGCTGAATACCTGCCCTCTCACTCACCCGATCCTGGAAGTCCACAGTGGCCCCACTATCCAGAAGCTTCTCCAGGATTTCCATGTGGCCTTCCAGGGAGGCTCGGTGCAGTGCCGTCCGATGGAACTGTCCCCAGAGAGGCTGTCAGGGCCTGGCCTCTGGCTCCAGGCCTGAGCCCATCTCCCACCCAAGCTGAGGCCCAAGCCTTCCCCTCAGCTTGATTCTCACCCCTGTGCTTGGCTCCCATGTTTTCTTTTTCTTTTTTTGAGATTGAGTCTCACTGTCACCCAGACTGGAGTGTAGTGAACCAAGATTGCACCACTGCACTCCAGCCTGGGCGACAGAGTGAGACTCTGTCTCAAAAAAAATCAGTACTATACTATGAGAAACAAAAATATCATATCTTAGCATGTGCTTGATAGTTTCTTCATTCATTCAGTGAATACTCACTGAGGTGCTAATACTCCTTTTACCAAATATATACATATATATACACACACACATATATATGTACATATATATACACACACATATATATATACATATATATGTGTGTATATATATATATACACAGAGAGAGAGAGAGACAGAGAGAGAGAGAGAGTGTCTCACTCTGTTGCCTAGGCTGGTCTTGAACTCCTAGGCTCAAGTGATCCTCCCACCTTGACCTCCTAATGTGCTGGGATTACAGACGTGAGCCACGGTGCCCAGCCTAATATTCCATCTGATCACCATAACATATTGTGAGGGAAGTAGACCATTTTACAGAGAAAGAAACTGAGGCATGGAGAGGGCACCAACCCAGCCACAGATCCCACGCTTGTGAGTGGCAAAGATGGGATCTGAGCCCACATCTTCTGGTCTCGGTCTCTCTTTATTTGATTCCATTTTTCTTTCTTTCCTAAACAAACATGTGACATTTGTTCCTCTCTGCAGGTGATTCGAGTTGGAAAAGGGTCTAAGGACTTAGGTCAATTCCTGTGCGGGGAAGGGACACCCCATTCTGAGCCCCCCAGCCACCCATCCATCCAAAGAACACCTGTGCCTCCTCTCAGGCGCACAGCGTGCTGACCCAGAGTGAGCTGACCCAGGAGCTGAGCGGAGTGGGGTGGCAGCTGACAGGGAGGCCGGTCGGGGGCGGCTGGGAGCATCACCTGGTCGCACGTGTCAGCGGACCCCCCGTCAGCCAGGAACTTCTCAATGATCTTCATTTTCCCCTCCACCGCGGCTTTCAGGAAGGACTCCTCATCCACAGGGCCGGTCTGCAGGTGTGGATGCAGCAGTCACGGGCGCCCCCGTGACCCGAGGCCTCCCAGGCTCACCCCGCCCCTACGCGGTGTCCTCCCCAGGACGCTTACGATCTCCTCGGGCTCCGGGGGCGGCTCATGCGAGGCGGCCAGGGCATCCCGCTTCTTCTGCTTGCGTTTCTTTCGCAGCTCGATGAGGTTCTGGATCCCGCCCACGTCGATGATCTCTCGCCGCAGGTCCAGGGATGTCTTGCGCACGCGCTCTTGGCCCTGAGCGGGGATGGCCTATCAACCCCCAGGCTGGGCAGAGAGTTTGGGGGGCTTGGAAGACCTCTGAGCTGAGCTGGTGGGGAGAGTGGGGTGGGCAGAGAGACCCTCTCAAGAAAGAAGGAACCAAGGTCTAACCCTCCTTCCAGGCCTAGTTGGCTCTTAGATTGGGGGAATTCTGACTCAGCAGCTCTGGGGCGGGGGAGATTCTGCCGGGCTAGCAAGCTCTCCCTGGGGAGCTGAACTGCCAGTCCATGGGCCACGTGGGGAGAGGTGCAGACATTGGGTCCTCCCGGGCTTACCTTCACCTTCTGTAGGGCTGCACTCTGAGCCCCGTGGTGCTTCTCATCTTCCAGCACCAGCAGGTCCATGGGCAGCTTCTGGTGTGCGGCTCCCCGGAGTTTCTGTGATCCAAGGAGAGCATCTTCTCCAGGACCCGAGGAGACAGGTAGCCTCTCCCCCAACCACGCCAAGGACACCCCACAGGGACCTCCTTCTGGGTGGTCTCAGAAGATCCTGGAGAGCCCCCAGCAAGGGCAGTGCCCCTGGAGAGGCCCCCAAAAAGGGGAGTTCCCCACCTCAGCCTCGGCCCCAGTCCCAACCCTGAGCTCAGACACTTGCCCGCTGACTGGCCTGGATCTCTGCAAAACAACATTAACAGCCACCAGAGTCAGGTTTTCATGAGATTAAATATAGCATCAAGATTTTTTTTTCTTTACTTCTTTGGCATTAAAAATTCACTTTGGCTGGGTGTGGTGGTGCCAGCCTTTAGTCCCAGCTGCTGGGGAGGCTGAGGCAGAAGCACTGCTCCATCCCAGGGGTTCGAGACCAGCTTCAGAGACATAGCAAGATCCTGTCTCTAAAAATAAATAGGCCAGCCACAGTGGCTCACGTCTGTAATCCCAACACTTTGGGAGGCTGAGGTGGGAGGATTGCTTGAGCCTGGAAGTTTGAGATCAGCCTGGGCAATATAGTGAGACCCCGTCTGCACAAAAAATTTAAATAATGAGCCAAGCATGGTGACTTTTGTTGTAGTCCCAGCTACTCAGGAGACTGAGGTGGGAGGATTACTTGAGCCCAGGAAGCAGAGGTTGCAGTGAGCCAAGATCATGCTATTGCACTGCAGTTTGGGCAACAAAGTGAGACTTGGTCTCAAATAATAATAATTTTTTTTTTAAGATGGGGTTTCACCATGTTGGTCAGGCTGGTCTTGAACTCCTGACCTCAGGTGATCCGCCCACCTTGGCCTCCAAAGTGCTTGGATTACAGGCGTGAGCCACCATGCCCAGCCAATAATAATTTTTTAAAATAAACAAATAATTCACTTTGGTGAAATAATTGTGATGAGAGAGAATTGTTTCTTAAATGGCCTTACTCAGCAATATACAATCTGAGAACTCTTTGTTAAGGTACGTTTTTTTTTCTTTCTCATCTGTCACTGACCTGTGAAGTCTAGAGCTTGGAAACTATCGCTTTCAGGGGAACATGGCGACGGGAGCAGCAGCTCCTCAGCCTTTAGCCTGAAATGGGCTCTAAATCTGAACCTTCTTCTCACTGTAATGCAGGTTCAATGCCTGCCAGGTCTCCTCTGCATTTGCCCTCTGATTTTCCTGGACTGCTTCTTCTCTCTTTGCGATGTGCTGGCACCCCCATCCCTGCAGTCCCCACCACGCAGCTTGTGTGGCTGTGTCCAGGAGCAATTGCCCAGGTCGGAGGGTCCAGGGTCGATGTGGCCGCTGGGAAGGAGGCCACCCTTACAGAGCACTTGGGTGCCTTTCACACTCTTCCTGAGCTCCCACACTAGCTCCTTCAAGATGGTTTTGAGAGTGGATTTGCCAAGTCTTCATTCTCAAGGTCCTGTTTGCCACTGCTTTCTCCCTTTCATGTTGGGCTTCGTGGTTGGAGGTCTCCTTAGCGCTGGCCTAACCTGAAACACTGCATCTTCTTCAAAGGACGAGAGAGAACCTGAGGCTGCAGCTACTGCTGCATGTGGGACTCTGGCTGGGCTCCTCAGGGAGCAACCAGAGGGCCAGCTTGTGTCTTAATCATCTTGGTGTCCTCAGCATCTGTGATAGGCCCTAGCACATAGTAGGTGCTTAGTGACTGGTGAATGAATGAATGAATGAATAAGAGAATGGATGATGGCAAGCAGGCTCAGCATCTCTGCTAACCCTTGAGTTCTCAGTGATGACCTAACCCAGTAAGCTCCCCACAATGGAACTCTAGCCCCTGCGCTGGTCTCTGGGGCCCTCCTTCCCCTCCCACCCTGGGGATGGGGCACAGGCTAGACAGAGGCACTCCTCTAAGAACCCTGCCAGGCTGCGGCCTGGTAGAGATAACTGGCGACTCTAATGCTCACCCACATCTTCCCCAGATGCTATAGCCCTTCATTTAAGGTTTGTCTTTGTGGGCTGACACACAGTAGGTGCTCAGTAACTGTTTGCTGCATTGAATGTGAGTTCATGAAACACACAAAGCTCCCACCAGTAATTACTTCATAGACTGTGGCACAGATTAAATGACAGAATGCCTATAAAATGCTGAGCACAGGGCCTGGCACTGGTGTCCTGCCAGCTCTGTAGCTATATTTATTGGATGAATGAACGGAAGAGCACTGCTCTGCGTCCCCTTGCTGAAGGTCCCTGTGTCTAGTGGCAGCACTCCAGAACTGGCACAGCAGCATGACTCACCTGCCTGGCGCCAGCCAACCATAGGCACATGCCCTTGGGGAGCGAGAAGTGGGATTCCTAGAGATCCAGGGATGCTTGCCCAGCCAGCACTCAGTCCAACTCTTTCCTGACCTCATCTCTTCTTCCCTTGGGGTCCTGACCCTTCCCTCCTCCTCACCCCTCATTCAGTCACACTCCTTTTTTTGAATGGCATCTACCTCCAAACTGATGTATCTCCTCCCCTCAATTCCTGTTAGGGCCAGCCTTTTCCAACAAGTTCTCAGGGCCATCAGAGCTGCCTTCCTAAAATAGGTCAGATGGCACCACTCTCCCTCACTCAATAGCATCTGGTGGCTCCCCACTGCCCACAGAATAAATATATATATTTTTCTTTTTTTTTAAGATGGAGTCTCACTCTGTTGCCCAGGCTGGAATGCAGTGGTGCAATCTCACTGCAACCTCAGCCTCCTGGGTTCAAGTGAGTCTACTGCCTCAGCCTCTCAAGTAGCTGGGACTACAGGTGCATGCCACTACACTGAGCTAATTTTTGTATTTTTAGTAGAGATGGGGTTTCACCATATTGACCAGGCTGGTCTCAAACTCCTGACTTCGTGATCTGCCTGCCTTGACCTCCCAAAGTGCTGGGATTACAGGTGTGAGCCACCACACCCAGCCCAGAGTAAATATCTCTTACATAGCCCTCTCTGGCTTGTGTCTTCTCAGCCTTAGTCCTACTACCAGACTTACTCAAAACAGCCATGCTTTCACTCATGAAAACTCTGCATTTCCTTAGGCTGGAATACCCTCCGCCATCCTGGACTCCACTGAGTCTTCCTGAAAGCCCAGCTCAGGTATCCTCCTGTCCACAGAGGAGTCCTTTTTTTTTTTGGACATAGTCTTCCTCTGTCACCCAGGCTGAAGTGCAATGGCACAATCTTGGCTTACTGCAACCTCTACCTCCCGGGTGCAAGCAATTCTCCTGCCTCAGCCTCCAGAGTAGCTGGGATTACAGCTGCCCACCACCATTCCCAGCTAATTTTTGTATTTTTAGTAAAGACAGCGTTTCACCATGTTAGCCAGGCTGGTCTCGAATTCCTGACCTCAAGTGATCCACCCACCTCGGATCTCGGATCTCAAAATGCTGGGATTACAGGCTTGAGCCACTGCACCTGGCCCTGTCCACAGAGGAGTCCTTGAGGGCCCTCAGAACAATTCATGAGCTCCTTGTGTTCCTCCCCTTCTGATTCACACCTCTATTTAGCCATTTCTTCCCTCTGCCTTGTTTCTTAGTTGACCATGAAACCAACAAGTGGGCTAAAATGAATGCTGGGTTGGTAAAAAGAAGGCAGAGTCTGGGCCTTATTGGTCCACTCATTTCTACAGCTCTGGACTCCTGGCAGAGCTGACACTAGATGAAGTATTAATTTAAACAAAATGAAGAGTAGGGGCTGGGTGCAGGGCTCACACCTGTAATTTCAGTATTTTGGGAGGCTGAGGCGGGTGGATCACCTGAGGGCAGGAGTTTGAGCCCAACCTGACCAACATGGTGAAACCCCTGTCTCTACTAAAAGCACAAAACTTAGCCAGGTGTGGTGGCGCATGCCGGTAATCCCAGCTACTCGGAAGGCTGAGGCAGGAAAATCACTTGAACCCAGGAGGCGGAGGTTGCAGTGAGCTGAGATTGTGCCACTGCACTCCAGCCTGGGTGACAGAGGGAGACTCCATGTCAAAAAAAAAAAGAGTAGGACAAGCAGCACCCCTGCCCCACTCCACTTCCTTATCCCAGAGGAAATGGAATTGCCCAGAACACCACACTCCAAAGGCCTCCCCAAGGGTGGCCAGCAGGCTGGCAAAAATCCATGCTTCCTTTCCCAGCATTCCTTCCTCACTCTGTTCCTCACTCTCCTCTTCAGTGGCCAAACACTAGCGTTACCCTGCCCCAGCCTTCCACTCAGTCGCAGGGGGATCGCAGGGCCACACGTTCCAGACAGTCCCAGGCAGCGCCCAGCTGTCTGCCTTGTACAGCCCACTGTTTCTCAAGGCCCAGGAGAGTGGGCAGTCTCAGGAGGCCCAGCTCAGCTCCCCACCCCACTGACTCAATTTTGGAGGCTGAAGCCTCAATCTTCCGCTGCCAGCAATACCCCCTGCCAGTAATGCCCTGGGACAGGAATGAGACCCAGCTGGGCTCTTGGCGACATCGACGCCTCCCCACCACAGGTGTAGCAGCCAGGCTCTCCCTCCCCTTGACAGCACAGCTGGATCTCCTCAGACCCCTTTGGGCCCCTCCACCCCTGCCCGCACCTCATTCTCCTCCTCCTGTGCCAGCCGCTGCTCGATGAGCGCCGTGGCCCTCTGCACCGCCTCAGAGTCCTCCATGGTGCTGTCCATAACTGCCTCTGCAGGCCACAGGAGCTCGGGGACTTTATAGGCCAGAGCACCCACCCCGCCCAGCTGGGCGCCTTTGCCATGAGCTCACGGCCTAATTCTCCACCTGCTTCCCCAACCTGTCACCTTCACCTTGGGCAGCCCCAGGGGGCAGAGAGAGCCAGGGCCAGGGAGCAGGGCCAGTTGCCCCGCCAACTCCTGGCCTATTAGAGCTGGAGGGCACTGTGTCCCAAGAGCAGGGCTGCAGGAAAAAGCGTGTCCAGCCTCTGTCCTGAGCACTTGGGCCTGGCTGGGCCTTAGCCAAGGCAGCTGGGCTGCACAAGGGACCTGCCGGCTGCATGCTCTAACCCAGATGACAGTGCCACCTGCTGGATGCTTGGAAACCCTGCTCAGCCAGCTCCAGGAAAGGGACCTGAAAACCAAACGTGGGGACCAAGACAGTTCTGTACTCCCAGGCTGTCTTGCAGACATGCCCTGCTGGCTGTGAGGAGGGTCACACTCTACTTGTCCAGGCCAGGGCAGTGGCAGCAGTTAGGGCAGCCATCTCCCTCTTTGATTGCAGCTCATGCTGGCCTTCGGCTCTCCGGGGTCCCACATGCTCCTCCCTGCTCCCCAGTTAAGCATCACTGCATTTGGATGGGTGACCTTTAGGCATGAACAAACCTTATCCAATCTGTCTCCTCCCTCGATGCCTCAGGGTAGGTGCTCAGGGAGCCTCTGCAGGGCTTACAGGGTCTTGCTTCAAGAGAAGGGTCTCTGGAAAGGGCTAAGCCCAGCTGAGGAGGAACAGCAGCTACTCCGATCCTCCTACCCTCCCGAGGTTTCCCTGTCAGGCCCAGACAGTGCCAGGCTTTCCTGGCCAGGAGGCTGGCCATGCTCACTGAGAAGGAGAAATACTCCCCACTGGAGCAAAAGCAGATCTGTACTTGCTCAATTCCACACCTGGAACTTGCAGGCTGGAGCTCTGAGTCCCTGTGACCCAGGTTAACCTGCTAGGGACCTGCAGACATCTGGCCCTGTGCTTCTATAAGGCTCACCTGGCTGGTGGCTGCCCTTAGCTAAATAGCTTTATATAAGATTCCCCTCTCTTCAGATATGCATGCATTCCCCTAGGAAGCAGGAGGAACTGGTTCCTTTTCTTCCCTGGCTTGCTTGCTGGGAAGCCGACACAAACCTCTGACACACGCTCATCATCTAAGTCTGCCAGAGACTTTGCTTTAACATCACGATGGGCACAGCGTCTCCAGGAGCTGGATGCCAGCCCCTCCTGCCGCAGGAGCAGACCACCTGCCTGAGTTGCTGTCTTTGCCTTCCAACCACTTTCACATCTGTCTTCCTGCTTAATCCTCCCAGCAACTGATGGAGGAGGCAGGGCAGGCAGCATGGCTCTGCTTTAAAGAAAAGCAAAGAGGGTTCAGAGGTTAAGTGGGTTTTCCTGAGGATTCATGAGGACACCAGGGGGGCTGGGATCAAGGCCCAGAAGACTGGCAGTTCCAGGCTCACTCTGCTGGAGATTACGTGCCCAGAGCAGCTAGGAGGCCAGGCATCCACCTGCTCTCATACCAGAACAGCTCCAGGGGCCCCACAGAGCTGCGGGAGAACTCAGTCAAATGCCAGGCAAGCGAGAAGGAGCAAAAGGCTTTATTGATAAATATGCAGATATGTCTGTCCACAGGGACCTGCTGTGGGGGCTGTGACCAGGCTGCAGACCTCCCACTGCCTGGGTTACAGCTAGGACATGGCCCTGTGCAGACCTCTGCCATGACAGCCCAGCCGTCCACCACCCACCTCATCTCTGCCAATTGTGCCGGGGGCAGGGAGAGGCAGAGGCCTGCCTCAGGCTTCCCGAGCCCTGGGGCTCACGGGTGGTTCCCTCCCTTCCAAGGGAGTGGCACGGTGCCCAGGGGAGAGCCAGGGGATGGGGGCAGACGAGGGAGACAGCAGCTGCTTCAGACCCTGAGCAGAAAACCGGAGTGAGCACAGCCGACAGCACCAGATGACAGATCTGGGCTCCAGGGGCCTCCAGGCTGACCCTCGTGTCTCGAACCTGCTGCGGGAGAGAGGCAGGGCGAGGGCTCCATTCTCCTTTTCTCTGACAAGGTTGCAACGCCCATGTGTGGCCGCCTGCTCCCTGGGTACCGGGCACTGGTGGCACACAGTTCCCTGAAAGGCAGGGTCCCTTCACGGCTCACCCACCAGCCACATCGAGGGGAGGGCCCCTGAAGAAAATGACAGCACTGGAAGGCAGCAGCAGGGTGGGGGCTGAGTGCTCCAGGCAGGGCCTCTTTCCAGGGGTCCATGGGCCCATCAGTCCTGGGGCGGCGGGGGCTGGTTGATGATGACCTGGATGACAAAATCTTTCTGGATCTTGGTCTCCTGGAGCCGTGTGCGGTCTGTGAGCAGCTTCCCGGAGAAGAACCACCGCTGCCACGATGGCTCAATGCCCTCCTGGGCATGCAGCTGCCTCTTGAGCTGCCCCACTGTGTCGGGCAGGCTGGCGCTGAGCCTCACGTCCTTGCCCGTGGACAGGCGCACCTTCAGCGGGAACTCGCGGCGCATGCTGGGTGGGGACTCGGGGGGCTCCAGGGTCTCCTCCTCCGTGTGCTCCAGCAGCAGGTTCACAGGGGGTGACAAGCAATAGATGGGCAGCTGGTAGCGATTGCCCAGCTCATCATAGCATTCACAGAGGGTGCCTGTGGGAGAGGCAGGGCTGTCAGAGTCAGCTTAGGGGTTCACTAGCATGGACTAAATGTTTAGGTCCTCCCAAATTCATATGGTGAAACTCTAGCTCTCAATGTGACTGTATTTGGACATGGGCCTATATAGAAATAATTAAAGTGAAATGAGGTCATAGGGTGGGGCCCTGACCCTCTGATTCCCTGATCTGAAAAAATGGTTCTTTGTTGTTTGTTTTTGTTTTTCTGAGATGGAGTCTTGCTCCGTCACCCAGGCTGGAGTGCAGTGGCGCCATCTTGGCTCACTGCAACCTCCGCTCCTGGGTTCAAGCGATTCTCTTGTCTCAGCCTCCTGATTACAGGTGTGCACCACCACATCTGGCTAATTTTTGTATTTTTAGTAGAGACGGGGTTTCACTATGTTGGTCAGGCTGGTCTCGAACTCCTGACTCTGTGATCCACCCACCTCAGCCTCCCAAAGTGCTGGGATTACAGGAGTGAGCCACTGCGCCCGGCCGACCTTTTTTTTTTTTTCCTTTTGAGACAAGATTTCCCTATGCTGCCTAGGCTAGTCTTGAACCCCTGGGCTCATGCGATCCTCCCGCCTCAGCCTCCTGAGCAGCTGAGACTACAGGTGTGCTCCACTGCCCTGGTTTACAGTTCTTGAAGAGACACTAGAGCACTATGTTACTCTCCACTCGCTCCCCATGTGAGGACACAGCAAGAAGGCAGACACACCTGCAAGCCAGCAAGAGAGTCCTCACCAAGACCTGAACCGGCCAGCACCATGATGCAGGATTTCCCAGCCTCCCCAACTGTGGGAAATAAATGTCTCTTATTTAAGTCACTCAGCGTGTAGTATTTTGTTATAGTAGCCTGAGCAGACTAATACACTGCCATGGCCACCCCACAGTCAGAGCCCCCTAGGACAACCTGATGACCAGGTGTACAGGGCTAGAGTCAGGAAGACCTGACCTGGCATCCTGGCTCTACCAGGTACTGGTTTGTTCATCCCTGGGACATCACTTTTCATTTGTTCACATGTGCTGGGTGCTGGCGTTATAGGGATGAATGAAATAGCACAGCTCTGTTCTCCATGTGCCTCAGTGTCCTTACTGGTACAATGTAATGCATGGAAAAATAAGTTTATTGTCTCTTGAGCACCTACTAAGTGCAGGGATTGGAGTAAATGATGTTATGTGTGTCTTGCCAAATCCTAATAATCATCTCCCCTCTACAGTTGTAAGGCACTCAGGTTCTAAATTCTAGAAGCTCCTTGCTAAAGGCAGCACAGTTAGGAAAGAACACTCAGGCTGAAACCCAGGTCTGGGACTCTAGAGCGCCACTGTTTTTCCCTCTGCTTTACATAGCCCCATAAGGCTGCTGTGAACTTACGTGAGCTAATGCAGTGGAATTTTCTAGTTCAGTGCCCAGCACATAACCTAAGGTCAGTGCCTTCGGGAGGCTGAGGTAGGTGGATCACTTGGGATCAGGAGTTCGAGACCAGTCTGGCCAACATGGTGAAACCCCATCTCCACTAAAGATACAAAAATTAGCTAGGTGTGGTGGCATGTGCCTGTAATCCCAGCTACTCAGGAGGCTGAGGCAGGAGAACTGCTTGAACTCGGAGGCAGAGGTTGCAGTGAGCAGAGATCCCACCACTGCACTCCAGCCTGGGCAACAGAGTAAGACTCTGTTTCAAAAAAAATAATATAAAATTAAAAGTCAGTGTCTTGGATGTTCTGGGGTCCCAAAATGCATTTGTGACACTGCTTTGCAGGTTTGTTGATGTCTTTCTATCGTGTCATTAGGCAGGCACAGACTGTGTCTCATTTTCCTTATGTATTCACTTCTGGTCCATGCTCAGTAAGGGTCGCTGGAATGAATGAATAAGTGAATAACCACCTGTCCCACTACTCCACACCCCTCAACACCCCCCCACAACAGCTTGGATAGAACCTCTTGACATGTGGCTGGCCACTGGCTCTACTCTACCCGCAAACCATGCTGGTGACCCCCTAGCTCCAGTGGGGATAAAAGCCCTGGCCCTGCCCACTTACCATGAGGCAGGGTGATGCTGGCTCCATCCAGGATGGCCTGGGCCAGCTCATGGTCATTGGCCTCGGCAGCATAGGCGGCGGCCTTGAGGGCATCCCAGATCTCCTTGCGACCCTCGAAGGCAGGTGCTGTGTCCCAGAACTCATCCCGTTTGCTCCGCAGCTGCCCGTCGGTCATGGGGTAGTCACTCTTCCACTTCAGCCGCTCTTTCTTCAGGGGCTCATTGCGTCCTGAGCAGGACAGGAGAGGCTCAGCATCTCTAAAGGCACTTGAGCTGCAACCTGCCCTCCCACTTCCTCCCCTCCCTGTGCCAGACCCTGAAACCCTACTGCACTGGCTACCAAGTATTCAGGTCTCTGAAACCCTTCCTAAACAGCAGGGAAGAGTCAGGAAACTCCACATAACCAACCTAGGGACATCAAATAATTTTGTCAGCAAAGCATATGGTACTGTTTGTTGTTGTTGTTGTTGTTGCCACGATGCCCGGCTAATAATTTTTAATCATGTGGGAAGGGTGTAGTGGCTCACGCCTGTAATCCCAGCACTTTGGGATGCAGTAGGATTGCTTGAGCCCCCGAATTCTAGACCTGCCAAGGCAACATGGCAAAACCCTGTTTCTTTTTTTTTTTTTTTTTAATTTTTATTTTCATACCTCTCTGATGCCTGGGAAGCAAAACCCTGTTTCTACAAAAATTTTTTAAAAATTAGCCAAGTATGGTGGCATGCTCCTGTAGTTCTAGCTACTCGGGAGGCTGAGATGAGTTACTTGAGCCTGGAAGGTTGAGGCTGCAGAGAGCCATGATCACGCGCCACTGCACTCCATCCTGGCCAAGAGAGCAAAACCATGTCTCAAAAAAAAAAAAAAAACCTAACAATTTTAACATCTTTTAAGAAATCGTAACCAACAAACTCACCAAAAAACTCCTGCAGCATCTGACAAAGAAAACAATTCTGTCAAATGTCATTTTTCTGGTTGTCAAGTGACCTCCAAGAAAAATCCAAACCACAGTCAAGACTGAGGGTAGAGGTGTCTCTCAAAGGCTTTTGGAAGCTCAGTCATCTCAAAACTGAAGGTAGGGTGAGCCACAGGGGTGAGATGTGAAGCACCCTGCTTCCACTATAACTCAGATCCTACGGTAAGAGGCAGAACTAATGCTGGGGGCCCCCACCAAGCTGCTCCCACTGGCTGGGGCAGAAAGAAGCAAGGAGGAGAATCGTAGGCACGGACCACCGCTGAGAAAGAACCCCAGGCAAGCCTGTATTTATATATGTGATCCCATTTCATCCTTGCAGTAGCCTTAGGCAGTAGATATTATTATTGTTATTTCACAGATGATAGGACAGATTTAGAAAGATTAAATAACTTGCCCCAGGTCACATAGTAAATGAGTGAGGGTTCCACCTCAGGTCTGACTAAATCCTGTAGTTTGCCATCTGAATTCACAGCTACCTGTAGGGGCAGAAAACTCTAAAGCCAAACATTTAATTTAAAGTGTTCCTGGGGTGGTGAGGCAGCAGAAGGAAAGGCAAACCCTTTTTGGAGGAAAACAACTTCAGGACCAGGCCTCAAAGAATTCCCAAGATAAGTTCCAAGAAAAATAAATAAGGTAATAGTTTTTTAAAAAATCCCAATATGCAAGGAACCAAGGCAATTTGAGCCAGCATTGGCAAAAACAGCAGACAAAAGAATCAGATTTGCAAAGACTGGATAGGGAGTTTGACTGACACAGATTACGAAATACTGAGTTAAGGGATGAGAGCCTTAAAAATATGAACAAGGAATAAGAGATTATAAAGAATGACCAAGGGGATTTTTTTTTAATGTTTAATTTTTATGGGTACATAGTAAGTTTAATCAAGAAAATCTTAAAAGAACCATACAGAAGTTCTAAAAATGAAAAATATAGGCAGGGCCCAGTGGCTCACACCTGTAATCCAGCACTTTGGGAGGCTGAGGCAGATGGATCACTTGAGCCAAAGAATTCGAGATCAGCCTGGGCAATATGGCAAAAACCTGTCTCTACAAGAAATACAAAAAATTAGTGGGACATGGTGGCATGTTCCTGTAGTCCCAGTTACTTGGGAGGCTGAGGTGGGAGGATCACCTGAGCCCAGAGAGGTTGAGGCTGCAATGAGCCATGATCACACCACTGCACTCCAACTCCAGCCTGGACAACGGAGTGAGACCCTGTCTCAAAAAAATAAAAATGAAGAAAAAGAAAATGTAATTGAGATTCAGATGTCTTTTTTGGGGGGTCGGGGGGAGACAAGGTCTCACTGTGTCACCCAGTCTGGAGTGCGGTAGTGCGATCATAGCTCACTGCAGCCTCAAACTCCTGGGCTCAAGGTATTCTCCCCCATCAGCCTCCCAAGTAGTTGGGACTATACAGGTGACACTATACCCAGCTAGGTCTATTTTGAACTGAATTTCCAGAAGGATACAATAGGAAGAATGGGAATGAAGCAATATTCAAAGAAATCATGGAGATGCCCACTCCCCCTAAACTGATCTATAAATGTAATACAATTCCAATAGAATTCTTGTCAGCTTTTTCCCAAGGAACCTGGCAAGCTGATTCTAAATTTTACATAGAAGAACAAAGATGCTCCTAGAGAAGAATAAAGTGAGAGAACTTGCACTGCCATGATCAGCACTAATTATAAAGCTACAGTTGGCACAGTACTGGAACAGGGACAGATTGTTGGACAAAGAAAAGCCAAACCCTGTAAACTATTTGAAGAGATTTATTCTGAGCCAAATGTGAGGACCATGACCTGTGATCCAGTCTCAGGAGGTTCTGAGAACATGCACCCAAGGTAGTTGGATTACAGCTTGGTTTTATATGTTTTAGGGAAACTTAAGACATCAATCATTACATGTGAGATATACATTGGTGTGGAAAGGCGGGACAACTGGAAGGGGCGGGGACTTACAAGTCTTAGGTGGCTTTAAAGATGTTCTGGTTGGCAATTGGTTGAAAGCGTTATTATCTTAAGTCCTGGAATCAACAAAGGAATATCTAGGTTAAGAAAAGGAGTTGTGGAGACCAAGGTTCTTATTATGTAGATGAAGTCTCATAGGTGGCAAATGTTTCCTAGTCAGACCTTTAACAGGTGCTAGATTTTTTTAGCTAATCTAATCAGGATCAGAAAAAGACGTGGAAACGGAAAGGAATTCTCTACAGAAAAATGTAAATTTCCCCCAAAAGAGAGAGTTTTGCATGGCCATTTCAAAATATGTCACAGAAATATATTTTTGGGTGAAATACTTAGATTTCTTTCAGGGCTTGCTATCTATCATGCGATGCTAAAGTCAGGTTGGAATTTAGTATGTTACTGCTACAGAGTCTACTTTGTCAGTCCTAAGATCTCTGCCTTTTTTTTTTTTTTGAGACAGACTCCCAATCTGTCGCCCAGGCTGGAGTGCAATGGCATGATCTCGGCTCACTGCAACCTCTACCACCCGGGTGCAAGGGATTCTCCTGCCTCAGCCTCCCAAGTAGCTGGGACTACAGACATGTACCACCATACCTAGCTAATTTTTGTATTTGTAGAAGAAACAAGGTTTTACCATGTTGCCAGGCTGGTTTCAAACTCATGACCTCAGGTGATCCACCCGCCTCAGCCTCCCAAAGTGCTGGGATTAGAGATGTGAGCCACCATGCCTGGCCTGCTTTAATGTGAATGCTGGTCAGTTGTACCTGAACTCCAAAGGGAGGAAAGTATAATGAGGCATGTCTGACTCCCCTTCCCGTCATGGCCTGAACTTGTTTTTCAGATTTCTTTGGAATCTCCCTGACTGAGAAGAGGGGTCCATTCAGCTGGTTGGAGGACTGAGAATTTTATTTTTGGTATACAAGACAAATGGGCCAACAGAGGAGAACAGAGAGTCCAGAAACAGACCCAGGTATGTACAGGAACTTGCTTATGGTGAGAAGGAACGTTCCTGTTGGAGGTGGGAGGGGAAGATGAATTTGTCACAAATGATGCTGGGACTGTGATGAAATCCCCACCTTATGCCAGCCAAGGAAATCAAAACCAGGTTAATCGAAGGCTTAAGTATGAGGGACAGAAAGGGGACACTCAAGAAACTGAAGATTACAATTTCATCCAGATATTTTCTAGGAAGTTTGGCCTGGAGGTGTTTATGCCTTGATCAAGGAATTTGCTCCATTTCATGATTTCCCATCTCTTTTCTCTTTCATTTAGCATGGATGACCCCCTAATAAGAGCTTTGCTCCACCAGGAGTCACAGTCATTATGCCGTGACTCTCTCAGGACCCCTGGGTGGGGGACTTCCGCCTCTTCCCTAAACAGCTGTTTGGCTTCAATGGCATTTTAACTTCTCGAGCCAATTCTATAGTTTCCCTGCCTCCTTCCTCTTTGCCAGATGTCACTTCTTATTGGTCTCTATCTGTTGCTTCTAACATGGGGAGAGGTCAGGCCCAGCTCATGGGCCACTCCTAATCTGCCGAGGGTTGAGAAAGGGTACAACCGAGCTGTCAGGGCTGTCTACAAAAGAGGCTTCCCACAGAAGAAAGAGACCAGGCTTTGGAACATTTGAAAATGTTCACCATTTGGCCAGCATGGTGGCTGATGCCTATAATCCCAGTACTCTGGGAAGCAGAGGTGGAAGGATCACTTAAGGCCAGGAGGTCACGACCAGCCTGGGCAACAAAGTAAGACCCCTCATCTCTACAAAAAATAAAAACATTAGCCAGGCATGGTGACATGCACCTGTAGTCCCAGCTACTCAGGAGGCTGAGGTGGGAGGGTCACTTGAGCCCAAGAGGTCAAGGCTGCAGTGAGCTATAACTGCACCACTGCACCCCAGCCTGGGTGACAGAGTGAGACCCTGTCTCTAAAATAAAAGTACATACATACATACATACATACACACATAAAAATAAGGCCGGACACAATGGCTCACGCTGGTAATCCCAGCACTTTGGGAGGCCGATGCAGGTGAATCGTTTGAGTCTAGGAGTTCGAGATCAGTGTGGTCAATATGGCAAAACCCTATCTCTACTAAAAATACAAAAATTACCCAGGCATGGTGTCAGGAGCCTGTAATCCCAGCTATTCAGGAGGCTGAGGCAGGAGAATTGCTTGAATCCTGGAGGCAGAGGTTGTGGTGAGCTGAGATCATATCACTGCACTCCAGCCTGGGTGACAGAGTAAGACTCCGTCTCAAAAAAAAAAAAAAAAACCCAAACAAAAACAAACAAAAAAATTAAATGTTCACCTTTGGGCTGTGTGCCCAACAAGTGAGGTTGCTGGACTGTGACTCCAAGGACACCTGAGCTGTAACTGTGTCCATGCATCTCATTCTCTCTAGAGAAGACTAAAGAACTGACCTTTAAAATAAACACAGCTCTGTGGTGGCCCCTTTCAAAGTCCACACACGTGCCTGAGGAATGCTGCCTTGGCTCGCAAACCTCCCGAGCTCCCCCAGAGCAGCCTTCAGGGTCCCCTCCCCGCTACATGACAGCAGCCAGCTTTACTAGCAGTCATTTCTACCCCTCTCCCCCACCAACGGGCACACTGTGAGTGAGCCTCTCCAAGTGACCCAGGATACAGCGGTGACAAACTCGTCACCCTCCAGGTAGGGCCTCTAGGGCTGAAAATCTTAGAATGGGCTGGTGGGGAGCAGGGGGCAGGAAGGGTTAATGTAAGCTGACGGCCCCAGGAGCCCAACCATTGCCTTCTCAGTCATCACTGCACCTCAGAGCCAGCAGAGGGCAGCCGCAGCACCTCTGGGCTGGTGTTGGCTCTTTTCATCAGTGGGTCAAACGCTGCACAAAAATATCTTACCAAGTTGTCCAGGCCCAGGGGTAAGCATGTATAGGAGACATGCCCAAACATTTGCAGCCCTACACACGGGTTCTTACAATCTTAGCCACAGATACGTACAAATACAGAAAAGGAAGTTTTTCATCTAAGTAGGTGAACAAGTTGATGATGAATATATTAATTTCATTTACTTTCAAAGATAGCTGGGCATGGTGGTGCATGCCTATAATCCCAGCTACTCAGGAGGCTGAGGCAGGAGAATCACTTGAACCTAGGAGGCGGAGGTTGCAGTGAGCTGTGATGGTGCGACTGCACTCCAGCCTGGATGACAGAGCAGGACAACATGGCAAAAACCAGTCTCTACACAAATACAAAAATTAGCAGGCATGGTGGTACACACCTGTAGGCCCATACGCAGGAGGTTGAGGGAGGAGAATCGCTTGAACTGAGGAGGCGGAGGGTGCAGTGAGCCAAGATTGCACCATTGCACTCCAGCCTGGGCCACAGAGACATTATGTCTCAAAAAAAAAAAAAAAAAAAAAAAAAAAAAAAATGGTTTGCCGGGCCCAGTGGATCACCCCGTTAAACCCCGCATTTTGGGGGGCCCAGGCGGGGGGATAAGGGGG
>CAUYLG010005487.1:0-20996 GCA_963573385.1 Cacajao melanocephalus | reverse complement strand
AGAACTCTCCACCCCAAATCCACAAAACATACATTTTTCTCAGTATCACATTACACCTATTTTAAAAGTGACCACATAATTGGAAGTAAATCACTCCTCAGCAATTGCACAGCATTTCACAGGTTTAAATAAAACATTGGTTGGCTGCTTGTTTTTTATTTTCACCCCTTATTCCTTCCTGTCTCCATTGTTAAGCACAATTATTGGCATAAAAGAGGTTTTTAATACCCATTTTTAGACTGCATTGTAGCCTGGGCAATAGAACAAGAATCCCGTTCTCTCTCCCTCTTTCTCTTCCTCTTTCTTTCTCTCGTACGTTCTTTTTTTTTCTTTCTTTCACTCTCACTTTCTTTCCTCTCTTTTTCTTTCTTTCAAAAAAAACATTGATGAAACTATAAAAAATTCAGTGGTGTCTGTACAAAAGCTAACAGCAGACAAAAATCTTCTGAAGCACTTGTGTCAGCATAGGGTCAGCCAGGATGTGAAAAGGTGGCAGGCAGATGCAGAAGATTTATCTTCATGGGCACCCCAGAACGCTTCAGGCAATGGGTGCGAGCATGAGCCCTCTTTGGACAGGGACAAAGGGTAAAAGTTTTTGGAAGCATTTGTTTTTTTAACCACATGCACAGTTTTTTGGATTGACATCTTCAATGATTCTCATTTTGGCTCAGCATAAATCTTCCCTACCCACCACTGTGCATTAACAAACATTTATTATGTTCTCTGTATGTGTCAGAGACTGTGCGAGGAGCTAGGCAGGCACAAAGAATAAGCCAGGACTGTAGCTGTGACCAACTCTAAAGGAGCCCTGGTGGATTTCTACATAACATGCCTGTCCTTTGTGTTTATAATGCTGTAGTTGAAATGAATGTTACTGTCAACTAGTTGAAAAAAAGAAAGAAAGAAAAATTCTAATCTCCCTACCTAATGTGATTCATGGATGTGACAAATTTCTCAGGGCTCTTGTGACTATTTCTTCTTCCTTTGCTATGATAAAAGGAAATAAGACATAGTATTTATAGAGTTAAACGTATTTCTGTTCCTCAGACCTTCTCTACTCCACTGAAGAAATAGCAAAAGTCAAATTCCTTTGACATTCCTTATTATACTACAGGACATAGGAACAGCTTTCAAAGAACCAGGTACTTTTGTCCTATTGCAAATTCTCACTTGTCATTATTAACAGAGAACACATAATACTGGAGAAGTATAATGTAGTGATATTCTTGATGCTAAAAGAGGGATAAAAAAATCACTACAGCATCTTGGGGAAAAATGGTCAATCATAGCATTTTACATGTCAGCCATGTAGGGAAAAAAACCCAAACAAACAGCCTTGCACACATATGAAATAGTAGTGATGCTATTCACAGTCAACAACATAGCTCTTATTTCTACATACTATGTGCCAAACATAATTATGCTGCCTTAAAACAATGTAATTAATGTTTAGCAAGACAGACATAAATGATCATATAAGATTTGGTAATCCTGCTAGTTTTAATACTGTGATGAAATGATGAATTCAAGTTGAAAGAAAAAAAATACACCAACATATGCCCACATAGGCTCAGTCATCATCGTTGCCCACTTCGAGGTTGGAAGGGAACAGCAATACTTGTACTCAGGGCCCCTCTGCCTCCCCAAAACCCCACTGTGGCTGAGCCCATGTTCCAATGCCATTCGAGAAATGCTGGGATTCAACACCCTGCCATGTGTCTGGGAAGATGGCTGATAAAGTCTTTGTAGATATACTGTTTCGTCCATTTAAATGTTAGTTTTTTTCCTGTTGATGAAATAGTCTAATGTGTGCAGTAGTTTCTAAATGTGGCTAGCTGTAGTTTTTTTTTTTTTTTAAGTGCAGATGTCTAGGCCTTACCCTGCTTCAGGTATACTGTGTAAGAAACACCGCTAAAAAGCTCAGTGGCTTATGGATATTTATTTCTTACCCACTGCTGTGAATTTGGTTGTGGCTCAGAGGGGATGGTGCTATGATCTGAATGTTTATGTTCCCCCAAAATGCATGTATTTAAACCTAGTCACTGAGTTTAGAAGGTGGGGTTTTTAGGAGGTGATTAGGTCACCAGGGTAGAAGTCTCATAAATGGGATTGGTGTCCTTATACAGGTGACCCTGGACAGCTAGCTAGTCCCTTCTACTATGCGAAGACACAGGTTTAAGTTACAGTCTTTGAGGAGCAGGACCTTACCAGACACGGAATCTTCCAATACCTTAATCTTCGACTTCTCAACCTCCAGAACTGTGAGAAATAAATTTCTGTTGTTTATAAGCTTCTTTGTCTATAGTAGTTTGTTATAGCAGCCCAGATAGACTAAGACAGCTGGGCTGGGCTGGGCTTGGGTTCAAGACTACCCCAGAACTCTCTTTCTAGAACACAGATGGAAGAAACAGCAGCTACCTCGAGTCTGCACTTTTCGTGACTACAGCAGGAGCATAAGAAGATGAATGAAAACATGTCATGGTCCTTTAATCCCTGTTTGGAATGGACCCACCATAGCTTCTGGACACATTTCATTAGTCAAAGTAACATGACCAGACTCAAGTTCAGTGAGGTCCAGAAGTATCCCTTGCTCCATGGGGCAAGGGAGGAGGAATGACCAACTGGAGATTGATGCTAAGGGACTGGGTATAGCAAACTCCACAGGTGAGTACTCTTTTCTTTTTTAAGAGACAAGGCCTTGCTCTGTCACCCAGGCTAGTCTCAAATCATTGGCGTTAAGCCATCTTCTCATCTTGGCCTCCCAAAGTGCTGGGATTACAGGCATGAGCCATGGGTAATTCTTATGAAGCTAATCCTGCATCTGTTGGGGCATTGCCATCTTGGGACCACTAGAGAGCATGTCATAGTAAGAGGAATGACAGACTCCATTCTTTCAGTAGCTCAACCAATACGTAGTGGGTCACTAATATTCACTGTCCAAAGTTAGAAAATGTTAATACAACTCATGGAGTTTAGTAACAGAGGATAGTTAAGAGTGGAAAGGGAACAAGAAAAGGGGAACCTAATACAAATTGATAATGAGGATGAGCATATCAGGAAAGGTCTCCCAGATAAGGCAGTATCTGAGCTCAGTGATCATGACAGGTGAACATTTTCTAGAGCTGGGAGGAGCATGAAGAGGTGGGAGTGGTCTAGGCAGAGCAGATCACAGGACAAAATGAGGAGTTTAGAAGCAGCGTAATATATTTGGCAGAGAGTGCCATATGTTCTCCAAATCTTGCTTTTTTTCCATTTTAGTCTCAGAGTTTGAATATTTCCAAGCCTCGCTTGCAGTCAGGTATGGCCATGTGGCTGATGATGGCACAAGAATGGGGACATAATTAATATATTATCTTTCACATCTAGCCTTTAGAAACTTTCCACATGCAAACCTCCATTGTTTCCCTCTTTCCCTTCAATCAGGTGAATGGGAAGAGGCTGAAGCCACAAAGGGAAGCCACAGAGACACTGGATGATCATATGGTAAGTCTTCCCCAACGAGGAATGTTCGCATGAGTGAGAGATAAAGTTTTTGTGTGGTAAGTCGCTAAGATTCAGGATTTTTTTATAGCAGGTAATATTACTTGCCTTAATCAATGTAGTATCCATGTGTTTCACTGATGGTAAGTAACGGCTGTGAGGCAGGAAAAGGAGAAGAGATGGCAATCATTGACTAGCTGTGTTAGTCATTTCTTCTAGAAACTTCAGGGGTTATTCTAGAAACCAAGTGGATTAAAAGATACAGTACCACCATAGAAATATAAACCTGGGCAAGGCATTAATAAGAACATGTAATCATGCCGAGTTTAAGGGCTGGCTCATGCTGCAGAGACTGAGTGTGAAGCATGATCATTTCTAGTATGCATGTATGGCAGAAGAACCATGAAGATGCTGTTCTGGCAGCTTTTTAATTTTTAACGTGTTTGGATGTGTGCCCCTCAAAGATTCATGTTTCACTGCAGCTGAGGTGAGCTTCCCCTATACTTTTCAATCTTGGAAGTGTCTGTTAGCCAGTGAGACCTAAAGAAAAAAACCCAGCGCATGAATCAGTATGTCATTACATGACTGGAATTAAATAGTAAAACAATAAAACCTCTGAGTTGAAGCCATGACAAGGTATATGTTTCTGCTTCCTTTTTAAAGTAAGCTATCACCTGGAAGTTATTCTTCCTGCCAAAGAAAGTAGAGACATAAAGGCTCCCTTTTCCTTTTCAAAAAGATGACTCATAGAAGAGCTGAGCTCTAGCAAATAGAGAAATAATCCCTTATGAGGGATGATAAGGACTGATGAGAGGCAGGCAAGAGAAAGCCCTTTCAAAGGCAACCTTTCTGAACACACGAGTTGATAACTTTGTATTGAATATGGATTTTGGCCGTGTGCAAGCAGAGGCCTAGAATATTTGGCATAAAGTCATAATAAGGGTCTTGACACAAGGGCAAGATTACTTCATTGGGGACCTTCATGGGAAAACAATGGCAGAGGCAACCCAGAAGCAGGGTTGATAGAACCCATCAGTATCAGAAGAGAAACACAGAACTGACCAAAACAGAGGTAATTCTTTTAGTTACTTCAGTGAGTAGGCAATGAAAACTCACACCTGCACTCCCACTGTGTCAAATCTCTGATGCTTGACCCTATGTTGTGGGTTCAGTCATTATCCTCCTATCTTGTTCCTACATTTATAAAATCTGTATGAAAGACTGCTTCATATATAAAAAATTGAATCCTACTGATTATTCGGTCAAGATCCTGGGGCCAAGAAAGAACAGACCAGGAGAGTACAACCATGTCTAAGTTTGAGGTTTTAGAGAAGCAAACCTTGAGACAGGAATCAAAACGCCAGCAGTTTATTTGGGAGGTGATCCCTGCAAACCGCAGTAGATGGGTGAGAAAGTAAAATCAGAAGAGGGAGGCCCAATAAAAGTTGGATTACGAAACAAAGTACCACTGTGGGCCACCAAATCTGGCGAACTTTGGAAATGGTACAGAATATGCACCCCTGAGCCATCTTCTCCAAAGGACAAGGATGAAGAGGTATTTACATACTAGCTCTTGACAAGTCAGAAGTTGAGAGTTGTTCCTGGGAGATTTTAATTCCTCAGACCTGCAGCCTGCCCTAAAGGTGACACAGAGGTGCTGGCAGGAGGCTGCTGAACTTCTATGCACTGATGTAGTAAGGGCAGGAGATGTGTGTGGGACGTTGAAGGCATCTATAAAATCCTGTTGGATGCTTTTTCTAGACTGAATGTGCTGCTTAGTAAAATTGCTTCCATGTATTTCCCATTTTGTCCCAGCACCAGTGATTTGACTATACATCAGAGAATCTGTATGCAGGTACTCAGGGTTATTTTTAAGCAAAAATTGGATTTCTGTGCCTTTTACTTTTTATGTAATACATTAAATAATGACTTTAAGTAAAAATTGAGCTATGTTTACAACTGTTTTCAAAAAGTATCAATTCCTTACCACTGTTCAGTATATGCATGCTATGGAAAGCACACAGGTAAACCTAAGAAAAAGGACATTAATAAAAGTGCTCTCTTGTATCGAGCTGTACATTTTTCAGGTGAGACCACAGCTTTACTGAGGGCATATTTGTGATCTAGTAAATGCAAAGCAAATCTATACTATTTGGCCTTGAATGCCACTCTAATTTTCAAAACTACGTAGCAATATCAATTATCACAGTACTTTTAATAAACGACTACTTACTCATTTTCTTTATGACCAATTTCATTTCTCCCTTAAGAACACAGAGTAAAATGGTTTTGATTTTACTATCTTTAATGACTCTTTAAAAATCCTCTCAATTTCTTGAATAAAAATGCATGGGAAAAAGCAGAGTCATGTCCATTTTGAGATGTAAGCTTGTCTTAGTGATTAAAAATATACAAATTGAATATTTCTGTATCTTGATGTAAGTATCTGGAGATTATATATATATATATAAATGTATCATGAACAAATAAGAAAAATCTATCATTCATGTTACTGAAAAATAGTTATTCTGTATTAGCCTGAGTTAATGTATTTTGTGTTAGGTTTTATGTTTCTATTGGGCAATCTGTTCAGTATTTCATATGCCTGCTATATATGCATCTAACATTTTGTATAGGACTGTTTCTTATTTTTAACTGGAAATAATCCTAGATGTACAAAAAAGTTGCAAAATTGATAAACAGAGATCCCACTACCTCTTGCTCACCTTTCTTAATGGAAACCTTTTACAGAAACATAATGCAATAATATAGGGTTGATTCTTGAGCCAGACAGGTATGAGAAAATCTACTCTAAAAGTTCATTATCTGATAGTAATAGTCTCTTTGCATATGTTATGGCAATGCCTTTTTCGTTTAAAAACAAGGGGTGGTGGGGGCAGTCTTCTCTGTAATTTGGAGCACTTAATGTAATCTAATAAACACATACATGCATGCTTACCAAAACGTTCAGGGTGGCATCAGGATTTGCAGAGACAGTATTTGTGCTTTCTTTTGATTTCAATAATGTTACCGTTGCTGTTCCTTTGTTATTGCCAGTTGTTGGGGGTCTAGCTTATGAGGACTCCTTTGATTTTATCTCTTGAAATCTTGAAAGCAGAGGGCAGCTGAGCTTTTAATGGTTGTAAGGAATTGTTTGTATCTCTGATATGAGGACTCTGACACGCAGCTCACAAGCTACAGTATGCATGTTTGTTGCACAGAAATCTCCAGTGGTTGCTAATACTCAGCAATAAATTCAGTGATGAGAATTTCTTGAACTTGCCAGTGTCGGTTGGGGCTCCTCAGTGCATGACATTAGAAAAGTGCTAAATGGGCCAGGTGCAGTGGCTCACGCCTGTAATCTCAGCACTTTGGGAGGCCGAGGCAAGCAGATTACCTTAGGTCAGGAGTTCAAGACCAGCCAAGCCAACAAGGTGAAACCTCGCCTCTACTAAAAACACAAAAATTAGCTGGGAATGGTGGTGGGTGCCTGTAATCCCAGTTACTTGGGACGCTAAGGCAGGAGAATTGCTTGAACCGGGAGGCAGAGCTTGCACTGAGCCCAGATCGCACTATTGCACTCTAGCCTTGGCAGCAAGAATGAAACTCAATCAAAAAAAAAAAAAAAAAAGAAAAAAAGAAAAGAAAAAGAAAAAGAAAGAAAGAAAGAAAAAAGAAAAACCAGATCAGAGTTGTTAGGCCATTGATGGAGTTAATATTAATTAGTGCTTATTATTAACCAAAACAGAAATGGAAAAAAATGGTCCTTGGCTATATCTTTCCAATTGCAGAACTAATTATAAGTAACATTTATTCAATCAAAATATACCAAAGAACTTTTCTTATCCTTTCTCCTTTGGTTTCTCCCACTCTACAGGCTTTCCAGTGACCTTAGAAACGCCCCCACACCATATGTCCACCTCTAATTTCTTTCTTATCTCCCAATAAAACAGCCATCTGGGGGGCGTTTTTAAATGTTCAGATGTAAAGTGCTTAAAATATCAAGAAAAACCTATCTTTATAGGGAGTAAGAAAATATAAAAAATATAACTTAGCATTTTCCCCTGTTTTATGTCACCAACATTCATACATCCTTTGCTATGCATAATAAGTGAACCAATTCTAACTAGAAGGATGGTCTCAACAGTCATGCAACAGCACACTAACGTTCTTCAGCCCTTTGCAGCCATGCTTCAAACTCTCCATATATGCGTGTCCACGTTTTGCTCCAGTGTAAACTTTTTCTTCGCTCCATCTGAGCTGGCATACTGCTTTGCAATGTCTGTCAGATAATCATGAAGTGAAGCCAGTTGTAGGAGAAGGTATAGGGAATTTACTTGCTCCATGAAGTCCCCAAGGAAGTGCTCACCATTAAGCAGACATCAGAAGAAATACGTATATTTACTAATACATTGAAGGACTTTTCACAATGGAGAAAGAATGCTTAATCATGTTATAAACTATTCAACTCAATAAAAATGCAGAATTGGGAGGCTTACAAAAACATTAAACAAACAAAAAACAGTGGAATAATTGAGGATAACTATAATTCAAAAGAATCTTAATTTAAGGAGAAACTTAAAGCTGGTGTCTCATATCCAGTACTTGAAAGTGAATCCCAAAAAGTTGGGAATCTGGAAACATGCACTTCTAGATCTGGCCTCTAGAGGTGCTGTCTCACCCCAGTTATCTTTTAGTTTGGACAACTCACTCCTCCCTCAAAGGAGATAGGACTGAAGTTTCTCAAAAGGAATTTCACCTAGAAATAAACACATAGAAGAGATAGACATAAGACAAAACATAAGAAACACACAGACTCAAATGGCATTAAGGGGTGTGTGTGTATGTGTACACATATGTCTAATACTCACTACATACTATATATGTGCACATATACATATATGTTCAACATGATGTGTGAATTATGCTAAAAATTTATACACATTATTGTTCGTCACGCAACAAATATTGAATTTAACTACTGCTATAAGCACTGGGGAAACAGCTTTGTATTTGAGTCGGGGAAACAGGAAACCATACAGTAAGCAAACAATCAGTTTGAAGAAAAATAGAGTAACTGGAGTATTATTTTAGAAGGCCTGTTCAGTAGAAGCCTCCATGGGATGTGACATGAGGCTGAGACCTGCATGAGCCGAGGCTGTAAGCTCCGCAGAGACAGGACAAGGGGCAAATGCTAAGGCTTAGCCCTCTGGGGCAAGTCATTTTATCACAACAACTTTATGTATGGGGAAAATGGGGCTCACAGGGAAGCAAAATGACCTCTCTGATATTCTACAGCCAAGCAGCAGCATTTACAGCCATATATCTGATGGGCAGTTCTACTTAGATTATTTCCTCTCCAATTGGTTTTACCAAACTCCAGTCCAGGCCCCATCCTTTCCATTGCTCTGTCATTTCTAGTCTCATTTCCTCCCCCCAAGAGACTGTAATTCCTCTTTCAAATCTTCTCTCTCACAGTAAAAAAACCTTAACGACAGCAGTTGGCACCAACGGCTATCAGAGGGAGTGCTACTTTATTCCTGCATCTGCTCTCCCTTCCCACCTGTAAGCCCTTGATGGGAAGAGAGGGAGGATTACCATTTACCTTTGCAGACCAGGCAACTAGCACAGCCCTTCACATAGAAGCAATTAAGAAATAGACTTGTAAAAACTATTTGAGAGAAGGATGGAGGAAGAAAGAAAAGAAGGGAGAAAGATTTTTAGTTTAGGATGTAATACAATTTGGAAAATGAGAATAAGAGATTACAGAGAGAAATAAAGGTAGCTTCACACAATTTCTAGACTTCTTATTAGTATTGTGTTATCTTTACTTCTTGTTTAAATGCATTTAGTACAAATGCATTTCCAACAGTCTTAAATCACACAAGGAAGAAACTCCAATTTAAGTCTATGGGTAAAGGGGGCAATGGGGAAAGGAGAGGTGCAAGAGGGTCTTCTAAAATCAAATACGGGTGGTACTAACTCTGAATGTTAGATCAATATACATTATTATACCTACTTCTGAAGGAACAGTTAGCTTCCCTGTGAATAAGTGCTATTTGTGTCCCAAGTTTCAGAGGAAGCATAGGGAATGTGTAAATCCAGGAGCTCTAGAGTTAAGATTCCCTGGCTTTGCATTCCTATTCCTGCGTTTAACAGCCAGGGGAGCCCCTGCTCCTGTTTCCATATCTTTTCAATGGTGGTGTTCACAGCACCCACCCCATGAGGTTGCAGTGATGATTAAATGAACACACATAAAGTACTTAGATGGGTGTATGGCACCTGACAAGGACCCAGTGCAGGTTAGCTGCTAATGTGGTACTTCCTAAATAAATAAAGCATGACAAATTATACTGGAGTAATTTGGAGAGAAGGAAGTGTCAATATTTTTATTACCATCATTCATCACAGTCTCTGGAGATGAAGAGGTTACAACAATTTCTGGAGTTACAGATAGAAGATTTGTTCATGTCCTCTCACTTTTCAGCTGCTTCCTACAGCTTTTAGAGGGGTCAGTGGCCGGAGATGTTCTGCAGTGTCTTTTTGTATATGCTAAACTACTTATATGTCAGTGTTCATTTTTCCTGTTGTTTTCATCCATCAAGAATGATGACCAGTATGTGGATTGTACACAGAGGCACCATGCTCACATGATCACTGATGTTTTAAAGCTTGGGTTAAAAACGGAGGGGGAGTTCTGACTTGATTTCTCCCTTTTCCATGATAATAGACAGAGGTGGAATGTAAACAATGAATGTTCTTGACCCTTTTATTAACCCAAAGCCTTAGGTTATTCATGTGTCCCTACTAGAATTTCAAAGAGAATTATAACTTTTTAAAATTATAAACATAGATCCTGAAGAAACGTTTCAGAAAGAGGATTAAAAATAAAAACAGGACAGCTTTTAATGCCTGAACTAATGGCTTGAGCAGTTTCCATGTCTGAAGTGAAAGTATTAAACACGCAAGGATGTCTTGCCTTTTCTTACCAACCTACCGCTAAGAACCCAGGAGGGCAGCAGTGGGCTAGAAATAGGGTTTTTGTGCCGAATTCTGAAGACAGCCTTTTCCGAGATAATTGGCCTGCGGGCTTGTTCCCTGTGCTGGTGTGCTTTTGAGCTCCTTGCGCAGTTCCACCTGGTACAACAAATGCGCCCATGAAATCTCACTTTGAGCCCTGATGAAATTTAATCCTCTGCAGAACACCTCCGCCCTGTTCTATTAAGTGGGAGAGAGTAAGAGAGTTTCCACGGGATTCACAGAGAGTTTGTCCGTATCTTAACTATCCGAGATCTGATTTCCAAATCCTTCTCAAACAATTCATTTCTGTGAAGATAGATTTATATCTATTCCAGAAACCTTTTCCGTCTCTAGAAAAAGCTACTCATCTTCTTCTTCCTCGCCTTCTCTTTTCTCCCTCCTGGTGAGGATGTCAAAGGTCTGTGAGTTGATAACCCTAAGCCAGGTCTCCCCGCGGCGTCCTGGCTAGTCCCCGCGCCCTCCGCCGCAGCAGCCCTTGCCAACCAACTCTGTCCAACTTTCCCTTTCAGACTCCAGCAGGGGCGCCCTCCAGGCAACTGGCTGCGGCGGCCAGAAGCGACCTCGGCTCAGAGACCCCCGAGCTGCTTGCCCAGCGCCGACTGATCACACTTGCCCGCGCAGCGCCCGCCGACCCCCTCGCAGCCCGGCAGCTTCCGGAGCTCGGTCTCGTGCTGCACCGCGCCCGCCCACCCTCGGCGTCTCGCGTCCGGCCCTTCCTCCCCTGACCCCAAGCCATCCCACCTCCCATCCTCGCCACCTCTGGGACAGCTCAGCTAAGCCGTGTCCCCTCCTTTGCAAACGCAACGACCACCCTCCAAACCCCCAGCACAACCCTCAGCGAGAAAGCCCAGCTGGGTCTAGCCAGCTACACCGGTCAACGAGGGTCTCCGTCGCAGCCGGCCGCCCTAATTCAAGCTCATTCATATTCATTCTCTTTTCTCTCCGTCTCTCTTCCTGTCTCCCCAAAGACTCCTAACTAGACAGGCCGATCCTCCCCAGCGGCACTCCCTTTCATTCTTCCCCTCCCACCACACACACACACACACACACACACCCGGACCCAGACAGCCCACTCCACTTTCCAGACGCCCACCTCCTACATACTCCCCTCCCCTAAACAGACATTCACCCACTCACCATCTGTAGCCTCCTTCCGCCCCCCGCCCCGCCCGCACGGCTCCCCCTCCCCAAGAAGCAGACCTGCACAGTGGGACGCAGGGACCCCCGCCAGACGCTCGGGCCGTGCGCGCTGCACCGACCTCCGCCCGCCCCGCCGGGAAACTAACAAAGGCGGGCTCTAGTCCAGAGCCCAGGAGCCGCGAGAGGCGGCCACGGGGCCGGGGAGCCTGGGCCGGGCCAGGCGAGGACTACTCCGGAGTCAGGAGGCAGCAGCGGCGGAGGACGCGGATCCCTGGCCCTCAGAGCCGCTCGGACGCCGCCGGCACCATGGGCTGCTGCACTGGGCGCTGCTCGCTCATCTGCCTCTGCGCGCTGCAGTTGGTGAGTGCCCCGCGCGCCCCTGCCCCAGGACAGGTCCCTGCTTCAGGACCGGCCTCTCCGGCTTCCTCTGCGGTTCCGCAGCGCCCGGCCGGGGGCGAATGAGTGAGCAGGGCTCTCCTCCCAGCTGGGCTCGCACTGCCCTCCCCTCCGCCCGGTTGAGCTCGCACTGCCCTCCAGCCGCGGGCACTCGCCGGGTCGCCCCTGCCCTGTGGGAGGGCGCGGTCTCACTCCCGGTCCCGCGCTCTGGGGTTCGCCGCGCTCCCGCCGGGCGTCGCCACGCGGTCCAGGGGTTGCTGTCCAGGAGCAGGGGGAGTGAACGATTTCCCCGCCCCTTGATCTGACACCTGGCTTTAGCACCCTTCGCGTTAGTGCCGAAGTTACACGGGGACTTGCGGGCTCTTTCTTCTTAGGATGATTTCCAGGAATGTTGCTTAATTACACGATGCGTGGGAATGCCCAGGTTCTGAGGCGACAGAAGCTGCCTCAACTCTGTTAGTGAAGAGTGAGGTGGTTCTTACCTTCAGCAGGTTGAAAGGTGACGCTAAAGGAGTCTGGGACCTCCAGGAAGGAGGTCAGGCTGTGTGCTTCAGCTCATGCCCTTTCAATTCCGCTTTGGATTTTGTTGAAATGTTGCATGTTCTGGCGGTGACAGACTGACAGCTGTCATCAAGGAGAGAACAGAGTGAACGGGCTCCATTGGCGCGGTGCCTTGCAGAGGGAGTTGTGTAATGGGAAGTTAGAAACCAGAGTGGAGAAAAAAAAGGGCCTTTCAGAGCAGAGCAAATGCTCCTCTTAATCCCTTTGAATCCTGGACTGGCTCTGTGATCTATTCCATGGTGACTTGAGGTCAAGACCACAGACCTTTTAAATCAGACTTTGTGTGTGAAAGATTAATAGATATCTCCCTTGCGTTATACTTAAGACAGATTCTGAGTACTCTGCCAAGGTTTCTTCGAAGCATTGTATGTTTTTCAAGTCACAAATATATAACTAGCATATTTTGACAAGCGAGAGGAAAATACTTGCAATGAACTTTACTTAGTAATGTCATCCCTTGCAAGACTTATTAGCTGAGGGATAAAATCGTGCTTTTTAGTAGTTGGTCCTTGTTCACATGAAGGTTTTAGAATGTTTTCACTTTTCTCTTGCCTCAGTGTTCCAGTCTCTCATGAAAACCTCACTTTGGGTATGCCCTTCATTGTTCACGTAATGCATGCATAATTTATGTATTCATAGGTTTGAAACCAGTGACCACTTTTTAATTCTATTGGATAGTGCCTTCTGTCATGTGAAATACTTGAATCAAACATATTTTATAATTTTCTTGAAAAATAATTTTAAAAATTTACAAAAACATGAATGTTTTCTTTCACTAAGAGGCAGGAGCTTGAGTTGTACTTTGGTTTTTAGAAATGGACACGGCTTGTAAGTTGGAAAAACTAAATATGTAGTAAACCCTTGATTAAATGTAAGACTATGGATACGCCTGCTGGATTGCATAATCTATAATGCATAATTTCTATTTTACATGGAAATAAGCAAGGTTTTTACTTAGCAGATTTATCAATGCAATTACGATTTTCTTAACAGGCATTGAACTATTTGTGATGATAATGTTTTTGAGGTTTCACCCATCAGCCAAGCATGCCCCTCTTTCCAAGTGCATATTCTCGGTTGATACAAATACAACTTATATGTCAAAGCTTATCTCAAAATTCCATTTTTGTTTTAAATGAAGTCTTCCTTGGTGCTCCAGGTAAAATCCCTTATATTCCTATAATCTCATAGGACTTCACTTTTTCCTCTGGTATAGAACATTTGGTATTCTCTTAAGTAATTTTAAGTCATTTACATATATTTCTCACCATTAGATTGTAAGCAGCTTGAGGGCAGAGACCATAGTATTAGTGATATTTGCACACTTTGCAAGTTATTAGAGCTCATATTAGGAGCTGAAACATATTTGCTGAATTTTTGATAATACCTAATATTTGCAATCCATACACGATTTTGACATGAACATTTCTTTTGACTTTTAAAACTATTCTCTGATGTAGATACTCATTTCGTTTGTTTGCAGGTGAGGAAGTTGGTATTCATAGAGGTAAACAGGTTTTTCATAATCAATAGTTTCTGGATGGTAGAGATATTGAGGTGATGGTAAGCATTTAACAACTGGATTGTAAACAAAACAAAACATATGTATATATTACATTATAATATCATACAAGATAATCTTTATGTGAAAGATGTGTAGCTCTCAATTGACAAATGATAGCAATAGTACAATATATAATAGTCTTTAGTGTGTATTCCATATAGCCATTTAATTCTGGGAGAATCTGTTTGCTGAGTTTGACAAACTCTTAGTTTTATAGTTCTGACATGAATGCTGGTGAATATTTTTGTTTGCTTTAAAAAGAAAGAGGAAAGTGAAACATGGAAGAAAATATTGGAATTCTACTCCATCAATTACATGAACAGATTCTTGGCTGAATTGAATTAATAATTTTCAAATACTTAAAAATTATTTCCTCAGTTTCTTTCATGCTATTGACAATGTCTATAGACACGACACACTTTTAGGTTTAATATGCACTATTTAAAATATTTCTCCTTTATTTAAAAAGTCTAGGCAATCAACAAAACAGTAAGCAACCACTGATTTGTGGAGTTTGCCAAATTATTCGGGGCAACTACTCCCACCTTGGTCAATTTCAAATGTATCTTTATATAGCATTTCCATCATACACACACAATAGGCATAACCTCAAAAACATTGATAAAGTAAAAGACAGAAAATAGGAAAGAATAAGTGTTAACTATTCAGTACCTTTGTTTTTAGTAGGATTTCTTTAAATTTAAGTTTGCATAATTTAATTTTTAATAATGGCTTAACAACTGGCTCACAAAATTCCTAAAAATCTAACAAAACCAATTCTAACTCTAAGCCCATATAAGCCTGCTTCAGCATATAATAGGGTAGGGACCGCTATTTCCCAGATCTGGTACACTTGCCACTAAAACCAACTGTCTTTTTTGCCCTTTTGTGTTTCTTCTGCTTCCACCAACTGTCAGACAATGGTGGTTATGAGGCAGTAAACTAGTGTGGGTGTTGAAAGGGGATGGCATTGGGAGCACACATCTGCTGAAGATAATCTTCATGCTTATGACTAAGACTTGACTGGGGACGTCATTCAATAGATAGTGCGTTAGCTCCTTCTAAAAGTTAAAGAAACAAATAAAAGCTTTTTATTATTTTTATTCCCATTTTATCTGAACTACTGTCTGGATTGGGAAAATAAAAGTTCAAATTGGAAAATCTATTTGGAGAAAACATATCCTTTTCAAGCTTGTATCTGTGGATGAGCTCTGGTTTGCAAAATCTCAGTCACTTTCTACTTTTCTTACTCCACTGCTCTGGCTGACTTTCATCATTACTTTTTCTCCAGTCTTCAGCTCCAAAGATGTTTGTCCCATGGTTTTCATTTGTGCTCCTCCTGGTTTTGCTAGATGAAATTAAAGAGAAAGTAAAAAGCATGAATGCAGGTCCAAACTATATAAAATAAATCTTTTTTTTTTTTTTAAAGAAGAGGTTTGTTACTGTGTCACTGATTCATGAAGTCATCCAAGAGGCTTTAAGTATACTTTTTTGTAAGGATACTTTCAGTTTTGCTTGTTTTATAATACCGCATATACTTAACATTAGATATGTGTAATCTATACATGAAAAGAAACACTTGATCATATGCTTTTGGCACATTATTTTCAGGTACCACAGTTAAACCTTAATTGCATGGTTTCAAAGTCTGACACGCCACATCTATTTCAGAGCCATTTTCTGAGACGAGCCTCAGTGAAGCACTGAACTAATTTTGGCAGGCATTGTTCCCACAGAGCTTTAGACATCTGTCCAGCCTCACAGAGGTCAGACTCCAAGGCAGTTCAACACAACTTTGTCTCTGGATGTCATTATTACCCATGGGAATTCATTGCATCTTGCATCACTTCAAAGTGAAGGTCTTATTACCATTAGACCTAGGAATTAGGGAAACAAAACTCAAAACTCTCACTGGACATATCTATGGTAGCAGAAACTCTATAAGATTTAGAGAAAATAAAGCAGCTTTTAACTCATAGATGTGTAATTTTTATTGTAGAGAACATCTAACTAGGTGTAGTGGCTTATGCCTATAATCCTAGCACTTTGGGAGGCCAAGGTGGGAGGATTGCATGAGGCCAGGAGTTCCAGATCAGTCGGGGCAACATAGCGAGACCCTGTCTCTACAAAGACTTTTAAAAAATTTTAGCCAGGCATGGTGGCTTGTGCCTCTAGTCCCAGCTACTTGGGAAGCTGAGGTGGGAGGATCGCTTGAGCCCAGGAGATTGAGACTGTAGTGAACTATGATGCCACCACTGCACTCCAACCTGGGAGACAGTGTGACACTCTCTATCTAAAAATAAATAAATAAGTTAATAAATAAATAGAGAACATCCTCTCATATTAAAGAAAACTCACATTTTTTTCTCACAGTGGAAATGAAGTTTAGATAACTTTCTTTCCATACCACATTCAAATCATCTGTGAGCAAAGCACCTATGACACTAGAATGCTGAAATAAATGTGTTAATAGGTGTCTGAAGAGGGGTGGTGTAGCAGTGGTAACATGTTTTTAACTAAGCGCTATGAAAGGTGCAGCTCACCTGTCACAGATATTGGACAGTGAATGCCGAAATATATTTCTTTTACTATGTATTTATACTGACACTTTGGCTTTGACATAGTTTTAATAGTTCTTTTCTTCTTTTGTGCCATATAATTCTCAATCATTTTGCTTCCATTCTCTTTCTTTATTTCAATACTCTGGTTCATGTTATGAAACTTAGAAAAGATAAAGGTTAGTGAGATTCAAATTTTGGCTATTAATGAGACTTGAGTTTTGCTGTGACTGGTATTGAAATCATTCTGCACCAGCCAATACTGAAGGGTTACATCATAAGTAACAAAATGAATTGTGGTGCTTAGGTATTGTGTGTGTGTGCATGTGTGTGTGTGTGTGTGTGTGTGTGTGTGTGTGTGTGTACAGGTCCTGCAGATGTGTTTGGATACATAAGGGTTCTGTTTTAGATACTTTAAGATTCCAACACTTGAGGCCAAGTAGCTTTCAGGTAGATGAGTGTGGAACCCAGATGACAAGCGTGGACTGCATATTTAGAATTAGGAATCATGAACAATATTGGTATTTTAAAAAGCCCTGGATGAGATCACCTTGGGAGACAGTAGATAGTTGAGACTAGAACTGAAAACAGGACTTAATACAGAGTGAGTAGAGAACAAGGAGCCAGCAAAGGATACAGAAGAAGAGGTCAGAAAGAATCAACTTACTTTTAAAAATAGGGCTGACATTTCAAGAGAAAAGTAAAACAAAACACAAAAAACATAAAGCTGGAATCATCGGTAGTAAAAAGGATATATGCCAAGAAATGATTATTATCAAATTGTATCTTTTGATTTTTTTCTGAGAGGTTAAAAGCAAAACTGTCATTTCAATATGATAGTTATTAAAAATACATGAATTGTCATACTTTTGAATTCTGTCCTAGGAAGCCAGGTCTGTAGAGGCAAAGTCAACATAAGAAGTGATTTCCATGGCATGCAAATCATGGTGTAGCAAGAGAGTCATTTTATTTCATGAGAATTAATTAACAAATAATTTTATTAAATGTTTAGTAAAGTACTAAGCAGTCATTTAAATTAGCATTAACATTAATATAGTTAACATGGATTAGTTGTAATAAACGACATAGACCTGTCAGTTAACAGCACATTTTGTTTTTATGAATAATTGAGTAAATAAGAGAACAGTCTGACAGCAAAGGACTAAGAAGAGTGTTATGGGAAGAATTTTGTCCTCCAAAAAGATACACTGAAGTCCTAACTCCCCATACCTCAGAATGTGATTTTATTTGGAAATGAGGTTTTTATAGAGGCAATTAAGCTAAAATGAAGTCATTAATCCCTTATGACTGATGGAATTAAAAACAGGAAATTTAACACAGAGACAAGCACAGAGGAAAGACACTGAAGATGCAGAGATAAAAATCACTCATTTAAAATCAAAATCAGAATCAGAATGGAAAATATGGAATTGGGAGGCTTTGGAAATAAGATGACAGACAAGATGTTACTGAGCTAGAGAGACAGTAGATCTTCCCTTTTTTCCAAGGTGCCATATGAAGACTACGGATTAGAGTGAGCCTGGGATTGCTGGCAAACACCTGGAAGTGAGAAAAGGCAAGGAGGGAGCCCCCTACAGGTTTAAGAGGGAGTGGGCCCTGCTGACACCTGGATTTTGGAGTTCCAGCCTCCAGAACTATGAGATAAGTTGCCGCACTTGTTTTAAACCACTTGGTTGCGGTACAAGGAAACTCTAGCAACTTAATACACAGAGAAAGCTGGTCTGGAGTATGTTTTAAGGGAGGAAAAACCTAGGGTCCATTAAAACGACTTAAATGGTGAAAGAAATGCTTATGTTCAATGTGCATACGGGTTTGGGTTGATGTGTGGCAGAGGGCTGAGACCAAGTCAGGGCAGCAAAAATTAGTCAAAGGGTTAAGTTCTTAGGCTAGCAGAAACAACAGGCTGGGCTTGAGGACTCTTGCACAGTGCTGCCCTCATGAGAGTCTATGGATCAGCAGTATCAAAATCACCCATGGAAGCTTCTGAACAACAGTGGCTCAAGCTCACGAGGATCTACTGGACAGAAATATTTTGGAGAAGAACTCCAGAGTCTCAAATTATTGAAAGCTCCTTGCATGATTCTGAGGTAGATCAAGGATTGGGAATGTTTACTCAAATGAAGAGTCCCCTGGGTCTGAAGAAGTTGAAGAGAAAAGAAGGTGGATACTTCGTAAGGCTGTTAGGGGCAAACCCAATTTCTGAAGGTAAGTTGTGAGCAGAGTTGGCTGAGTTACCACTCTGAATGTCCATGGCTCTTTGAGATTTTAGGACGACTACTGGGTGTGGTGTCTCATGCCTGTAATCACAGCACTCTGGGAGGATGTGCTTAGGTGGATCACTTGAGACCAGGAGTTTGGGACCTGCCTGGGCAACAAGGTGGGACCCTGTCTCTACAAAATAATGATAATAATAATAATAAATAACCAAATAATAATAAATAACCAAACAGTAAGATGAATGCTTGTGGTCCTGGCTCCTTGGGAGACTGAGGTGGGAAGATTGCTTGAGCTCGGGAGGTCAAGGCTGCAGTGAGCTATGATCGTGGCTCTGCATTCCAGCTTGGGTGACAGGACAAGTCTCTGCCTCTAAATAAATAAATACATAAGTAAAGTTTCAGAATTAGTTGCTTCTCTTATGGAAGCTTAATGTCTATGATACCATGGAGTCATCCTAAGGGGCTCTTCAAGGGCTGTGGTCTGTATCAGAGGGAGTGTCGTGTTTCCAACTTGAATAGCTCAGTCACTGAGACTGCCTGTCCTCTGCACATGTAGCCCCTGGTGTATCTGCAGTAGGCTTTCTGCTCTTTTAGGTTGTAGGCTGGATCAAGTTCACTTCTGGTCTGGAGAGGGAGTCCAGATAGAAGGCCGAGGAGGAAATGGGCCAGGTGCCCCCTCACGGCCTCTTTCAACATTGCATCTATTTCTTTAGCCCAGGACAGTAAAGACCACTTTGCTTTCATAAAAGTGCCTCAGGGCTCATACTGCATGATTTCAAGGTTTACTTGAAGTAGATGATTCAACATTTCTTCTAGAGGATACACTAAAATGGTTTTAGAACATATTTTTGAAGCTGAGAAATGTTTCTATTTTTGCTTTACAAGCCAAATTTCTTATTTTTAATTGGCAAATAATGATAGGATATACTTATGAGGTAATTTGATGTTTTGATATATGCATAGAATGTGGAATAATTAAAACAAGCTAATTTACACATTAATCACCTCACATATCATTTATTTATTTTGTGGCAAGACATTTGAAATTTACTCCTTTGGCAATTTTGAAATATACAACACAGTGTTATTAACCATAATCACTATGCTGTGTAATAGATCTCAAACCAGAGACCTTATGTTTGTAACCCTGATCAGCATTAGTTTGAATATGTCCTTCTGATACATATTGATAAGAAAGTTCTGCAGTTCTCACGACTTAAGTCTCCCTGACATATAACTACGAAATTTATAGCATCCATCAGACCATTTCTCTCTTAAGCTTCAGTTACTTGTTTCACCTCTGATTTTGTTGACTAATACTTCATATTCTTTTGGTTGAAACCTAATTTGTTTTTAATTCTTTAGGTTGAAAACTCCTTTCCCAAATTCTCCCTTTAGCTTTCTTGCCCTGCCAAGAGATGTATTGAATTCACCCTCTGCAATGCCTGATTAATCTTAAGTGGAAAGCATCCTGTCACTCCTCTTAAAAAAAAAAAAGTCTCTGTTTAACCTGCCCTTTAATACCCTACCAATATAGAGTTATTTCCTACTTCTCCAGGTCTGCATCCTCAGTTCCATAGGGAAAAATTTCTATTCCATGAACAACACTTATTCATACCCTTGGATATGTGTAGTTTAAGCTTTGTGAAGCAAATTTCAAGGTTGTAAAAGAAAGAAAACACAAATGAACAAAATTCACTGAAATAGAAAGAAGTATTTATATATACCTGTGTTTTTAAATTCTTTATAAAATAATGAATTACTTTCGTTTTTTTTCAAATTATATTATGCATTTCAATCAAATCATTTTTATTCTGGTCACTTACATATGGATTTTTGTTTTGCTTATTCTTTTTATTTCTCAAGAGGATAATCTTATAAGATTTTGGGAAAGAAATTGTTTTCTATCCCAGACCATCAATAGTCTTTGCTTTTAAAACAGGAACTACTTAGTTCTTTTTTTTTTTTTTTTTTTTTTTTTTTTCTTTTATCACACAAATTTTAACTGTAATGTAGCAA
>CAUYLG010005485.1:0-61558 GCA_963573385.1 Cacajao melanocephalus | reverse complement strand
TTACAGAACTCTCCACCCCAAATCCACAAAACATACATTTTTCTCAGTATCACATTACACCTATTTTAAAAGTGACCACATAATTGGAAGTAAATCACTCCTCAGCAATTGCATAGCATTTTACAGGTTTAAGTAAAACACTGGTGGGCTGCTTGTTTGTTATTTTCATCCCTTATTCCTTCCTGTCTCCATTGTTAAGCACAATTATTGGCAAAAAAGAGGTTTTTAATACCCATTTTTAGACTGCATTCTAGCCTGGGCAACAGAACAAGAATCCCGTTCTCTCTCCCTCTTTCTCTTCCTTTCTTTCTTTCTCTCTTACATTCTTTTTATTTCTTTCACTCTTTCTTTCCTCTCTTTTTCTTTCTTTCAAAAATAAAAAAATTTAAAAAATAAAAATAAATAAAAAAAGGACTGAGATAGATATGTGTATATCCATGTTCATAGTAGCATTATTCACAATGCCCTAAAGATGGAAGCCACGTAAGTGTCTATAGACAGGTGAAAGGATAAACAAAATGTAGTATATACACAGATGGAAATATTATTCAGCTTTAAAAAGGAAGAAAATTCTGACACATGCTGCAACATGGATATACCTTGAGGTATGCTAAGTAAATAAATATGCCGGTCACAATAGGACAAAGACTAGATCCATTCATATAAGGTATCAGGAGTAGTCAAATTCTTAAAGACAGAGAGTGAAATGGTGGTTGCCAGTGGATAGGGAAAGGAGTAAGTGAGAAATTAGTGTTTAATGAGTATAGAATTTCAGGTTTACAAGATAAAACGAGTTCTCAAGATGGATGGTGAGGATAGTTGTATAACAATGAGAATGTACTTAATGCCATTGAACTGTACATTTAAAAATGGCTAAGATGGCCACATTTATGTCTACATTTTACCGTAACAACAACAACAAAAATAACAACGGAGCTCCACAGGCAGAGGTGATGTGCCTCCTTAGTTTAGAAACACTATTTTAATAAAAAGGAAAACAAATATTTTTAACAAATAGTTGTGTCTAAAGACATTCAGATAACTAGCTGACTTTATCATCCTGCTAAAAAAGTAGATACCTAAATAAACAGTTTGCTTGTTTGTTCCACTTATTAGTCAGCAGCCTAAAACAGACTTTTAAATAGATACTATGTCTGGTATGTTACACTTCTCCAAAACTCTCCCATGTGACAATGAAGGGTTTTTACCTTAATCATTTAGAAAACATACAATATGCTTAAGAAGAGAAACAAACTATTAAAAGTTAAATCTAATGAAGTATAACACACACAAAAAATCACAAACATACAAATTCTAGGATAAGACGTTTGGATAGCTATTCCTCAGACAAGCTATCTAAAAATGCTTTAGAAAGACGTTTTCTACATATCAGCATAGGAATGGTATGGTATAATTTTTAGATCCCATCTAATATCAAGTAATATTTTACTTTAATTAAGCCAAAGTCATTTTTTAACTTACATTTACAGTTATGAGACTGACAAAATCAATAGTTTCTAGGCTCTAGCAATCAAAAATCAACCAAATTAGCAAGAGTAAATCTGTCTGCAAAACAGCTAACTTAGAAATACATCTATCTGATGTTCCTTCAGGAAAATTAGCAAAGAGATGAAATACGAAAGCTGACCTTAATCCCAATCTGCTAAATTAATAATTTAGCTTCAGTTTTGCACTGTGAGTACTAAAACTTGGGCTGAAATTTTAAAAAGATGGTCAGTTCCAGGATTTTCATGGAGCACTAAAAGAGAAAAGGAATAGAGAGGAAGGTCAGTGCACCTGCTAGAAGACAGGTGTTAGGTAAGCAAGGACCAAGTTTCAGAAGCCAGGTCAGCTATCTAGAGCCCAGTGAACAAAACTGGTATATAGCCCTGAAGCACATATCCTAAGATTTTGATAAAATACATTAAACACAGCTTCTAGGTATGCAAGCTATACGTGTAATCCAGGAATTTGTAAAGAAGGAATTCAAGGATAGAAGTCTGATGGAATGGGTTAAGGATGGGATCTCATCCTGGTCATAGGAGCATGAAAGTGGTGTAGAAGAGGTGGGAGCTAGTAGAGATGTGGAGAAGCAGCAAGTGGAGATGCAGAACCTGAGTCTTAGTGGAAACCAAACACCAAAATCCAACTCAGTCTTGCAGACACTGAAAACTCAGGGAAACAGAAGCAGAGCAGCAACAGATCCTGGGGAGATCTGATTGGAGGTCAGGCTAAAGAATGCAGACAATAAAAGGCTGAACACCGCACAGAAGAACACTACCACCAAGTTGTTTTGATGCTCAGCTGAGCAACTGAGGGAGGAGCCCTGTTGTTTGGGATTCCAGCCTGGAATATAAAAGAGAACAGAACATCCTGGCCAAGAAAGTTCTCCACCTTAAGTTTGCAGTTCATGTTTATTCTGTTGAGTCTTACTAAGGGTTTGGCATAACCTATTCTTCCCTTTCATTTCCCTAATCATCTCAACTGGGCTGGTAATCCCTGATGAGGGCTGGGGAACAAAAACACCTACTGTTTGAGCTCCTAGAACTGCAATTAACTTGCCACATAGAATGGTGGCAGGTGGAAATTGATAGCTACTATTTCCTTCCTTTGCAAAAAAGGACAAATGGCTCTGTGGTGACTTAGTTTAGGTTGGAGAAGTACTGAAATTAGAGATGACAGAGTTGTTATCACAGAAGATATTTTATTTAGAATAAAAATATGTGTGTTTATTTATAACAGCCATTCCTTATTGCAGGAAGAACTGAAGGCAACTGAAGTATATTATAGACGAATATGTGATTCAGCCATGAATGTTCAATGAGAATATTATATTACAGAAACTGAAATCCATAAGGTAATAACAAGAGCAATATATAACTGAAACGGCCTCTCTGGTTCCCTTTTCCTGCATCTCTTTCTTCTCCCCTAGCCACAGCAAGGCCCTGGGACCTCCACTAGCATGCACTGTGGCCTCTTCAGGTGCTATCTGTATCCTCTATCCAGACACAGACTCTGACCTGTTATACACAATCCACCTCTTCTCCACTCCAGTAGCAGGATCCTCATGTGATCTTCTGTACCCAAGGGCCCCTATGGGTCATCTACCCTCCTTCCTTTGAGACTGGAGGCCTTCTCTGCTCTCATCTTCTGTCTGTTCTGATCTGCACTGTCTGAAGACTGCCCACTCACAGACTTGTAGCTACTGAGTTTTACTGTTCCACACTCTTTATGTTGGACCTTTCAGAATTAACCACCAAACTTAATATCCCACCACTGACAAGTTTTCCCAGCCCTGTCCCCTGCCTGGCTGCTTGTGGCTGGATCTACTTCTAGTGAATACCCCTCTCAGCAGATGTGTCTTACGTCTTGATTGGGCCTTTCCTTTCTCTGAGAAAAACTTTATCAATCAATGCTATCAAAATACAATATACTACCTTCAACATTCAATGTTCTTAGTCATGGCAGATCGCATTATGCAGCTACCAATCATTTTTACTTTTCAGAAACAGTGAATATTATTTTGGATTTAAAAGAGCCAGTGTTGTTTTTCATCATGTTAACAAAACATATGAAATTATGAGTCTCGCAATAGCTCCCTCTGTGAGCATTGCAGCAAAGGAACCCTAAGTAACGAAGTGGGAGGAAAAAGAATGGAAGACAAGAAAGCTACAGAAATGTATTTAAATATATTTAAAATATTTACACATTCATAGCTATTACTAGTAGTGCAAAAATGTGCACTAAATTATAAATTATCAGTAAGCATGTCATGTTTGCAGTCCAAAAAACCAAGAACTTAATCATAATTAATAACTGTTTTCTTTTACTTAAATTCTACATCCTAGAATAAAAAAACTATATCCCAAACCACCCATGTAAGCAATTGAAAGAAAAGAAGGTTAATGTTTTGCCAGTAGATTCTTCCTGCTTCTTGCCAAGTTGATTATAAAACAAGTTAAATGACCTTATATGAACTTAATTTCTCGTAATGTTATTCAGGAAAATAACCTGCTTTTGAAATTCTAATTTAAGGCTAAATAATTACTATTTTTGCATTTGTGAAATAGTTCTACTTAGTTTAAATCTCCATCATAGGAAAAGAATGCCTGCTGGTAACTTTCCCTTTACATAAATGTGGGCCAATATGCATATTCATTCTTTTTTCCCCTAATTTTATAATATTTGTTTTATGATCAACATCGAAAATATCAAGTAGCTTCTATTAAAAAGTCAGTAAATGTATTATTGATTTTCTTTCACTATATTTTCTTGTACTGTCATTTTCCAAGTATAGGATTCCTTTTTAAAGAATACCTTATTAGTTAAATATTATATAATTACAGAAATGTTTACACTATAAAAAAATACAATTATCTTTGAAGACTTAAGACTTACAAACCAATTTTTCCCATCTACTTTTAAAAATAATAGTCAAAATAAAATAAAATTCAAGACTATCTAAAACAAAGATTGTTACCCAGAGTAATAAAAAGACATTCAGAGAGGCCAGGCAGAGTGAGTCAAGCCTGTAATCCCAGCACTTTGGGAGACCGAGGCGGGAGGATCACCTGAGGTCAGGAGTTTGAGACCAGCCTGGCCAACATGGTAAAACCCTGTCTTTGCTAAAAATACAAAAATTAGCCAGGCATAGTGGTATATGCTTGTAATCCCAGCTACTCTGGAGGCTGAGGCAGAAGAATTACTTGAACCCAGGAGACAGAGGTTGCAGTGAGCTGAGATCACACCACTGCACTCCAGCCTGAGTTACAGAGCAAGACTCTGTCTCAAAAAAAAAACAAAAAGAAAAGGCATTCAGAGAAATGATTCTCATTAATTGGCATGATCCAGTGCTAAAGTATCTCATACTATGTAAAACTAATTTTCCATTAATATATAATAATTATTTATTGATAAGACTATGTATATTTATATAATAAATACCAGACTCACTACGTGCTCAGCAACATCCTCATGTATTCACAGGAATTGCATAGTTGAGATAGCCTATGAACCAGAATATGCTGATTTGGTTGGCAGGAAACCAGGATGAAAAAAATGGACCACCATGTTCTCTCATACTGAAACCTCAAATGTTCCCTCTCTTGCCACAAAGTGATTACGCAATATGCCGCAAGTCACTAAAGGGTAGAACACTACTAAAAAGCAGTTACTTGGCTAAGCCTGAAGTCCTATGACACATTTCTGAAGTACTAGTGGTATAGCCTAAGTCCATTCTGGGACTATTTCAACAAGTCAGATTCAAACATAAATAAACAAACAAATCTGTATTGTATCTCCTGACATTTCTTTTAAAAAGCAGTAGACTTCAGGCCAGTCGCGGTGGCTTACACCTGTAATCCCAGTACTTTGGGAGGCTGAGGCGGGTGTATCACAAGGTCAGGAGTTCAAGACCAGCCTGACCAAGATGGTGAAACCCCATGTCTACTAAACATACACAAATTAGCCAGGCGTGTTGGTGGGCACGTATAATCCCAACTACTCAGGAGGCTGAGGCAAAGAATTGCTTGAACCTCGGAGGCAGAGGTTGCAGTGAGCCGAGATTGTGCTACTGCACTCCAGCCTGGGCGACAGAG
The DNA here is from genome assembly GCA_963573385.1 of Cacajao melanocephalus. Taxonomy (NCBI): domain Eukaryota; kingdom Metazoa; phylum Chordata; class Mammalia; order Primates; family Pitheciidae; genus Cacajao; species Cacajao melanocephalus. Next base: position 55,961 of record CAUYLG010005485.1, on the reverse strand, counting down.
TGACACTCCGTCTCAAAAAAAAATAAAAAGAGAAAAAGCAGTAGACTTCAAACTTGAGGAAAGATTTTAAAAAACAACATCAGCATTATTTTACATGCCTATATACTTCTCAAATATATTTTCTAAGCCTTTGAAGTGGATAGGTAGTAAGAAAAGAAATGCAGAAAGGTAGACTTGATTCTCGGCTATATTTCAGATGACTCACTGAAAAAATCCTATCAGTACAACATTCAATCACCAGAGAGAAGTGATCTGGAATTCTGTTAATTTACCTGCTTTAACAGTTGTTACTCTGGCTTTATAAGCTTAGAAAATCATCTTGAACTCGAAAAACTGGTTGAATATTTAGTTTCCTTCTCCGCTATGACACAGAAAATGATGTAACACAATCCAAGGCTTTATCTGAGTGGGTCTTGTACCCATTCGCCCCCAGTAACCTATGCATATGCATAGGTATAAAACAGAGATTTTTAACTTTGCTTACAGCCTAATCATCAGGCAGTTTTTAAATTAAAATGGTTGCCTTGGCACTTCCAAATTTAAAAGAAAATATATTTATTTAGTTGTTTCAACTATATTAGACATTTTTTTAAAAAGATTTCCTGAACCAAAGGGGAAAATGCAGCATTAGCAATATGGTGAAGAGCTCCAGCAGGCTTCGTCTGGCCACAGTAAAGAACGTTCTATTGAAAGGGATTAAAGTGAGCAAATAAACCCAAAGAAACCTTAAACCCTCCTTTATTCCCTGTGGTAGACCAACAAAAATCAAATAAATACCTCAAATAGAAAGGTGACATAGGTCTTTCATCTTCCTGTGAACTAAAAGGAAAATAAATTTTGAATTAATATAAGGTCTGTTAATATAACATGTCAATTTTACTAAAGATGTTCTACCTGTCAAAATTTGGTTTAGCACATTAAAGCCAATCTCATGATGGAGTAAGGTTAGTAAAACATGCTCTACCTTGGACCTAGCCAAGGTCAATTACTTCTTGTCAGGAGACCAGCAAGTGAGGCTTCTTTCAAGATCAGCTACGACAAAAGTAATTCACATCACACTTTCGAGAGGAAGCTTTTTACTGCCTTATTCTAGAGGCCCAATCCAAGTATTTGTATATTTCACATAAACCCTTAAAATGATTACATATGAATTTATCTCAACAAAGCTGATTGCAGTTAATTAACATGATGATGAAAATAAGAAACAACCAACAAAACATTCCTGTTAAGAGTGAGCCACTTCAGGAATGATTCCTTAACAATGAAGAGCACATCAGTAAACAGCATCACACTCACGGGCTCTGTGTCCTTCTGTAGTTACTCCACTAAGTATTAATCAGTGTGTATAACATGAAAGGACACAAATAGTATCATTAAAAAGTTTAATTAGTTTAAAAGTCTAAAAGTTCCTCAAACAACACAGAAAAAATATTAAGCTTAATATATAGAAAGTTAATGTTTTTTTTAAGAGACATGGTTTCACTCTGTTGGCCAGGCTAGAGTGCAGTGGTATTATCATGGTTCACTGCAACCACAAACTCCCAGGCTCAAGGGATCCTCCCACCTCAGCCTCTGGGGTATCTGGGACCAAAGGCATGTGCCACCATGCCAGGCTAATTTTTCATTTTTTGTAGAGACAGAGTCTCACTATGTTGGCCAAGCTGGTCTTGAACTCCTGGGCTCAAGCAATCCTCTTACCTCAGCCTCCCAAAGTGCTGGAATGACAAACATGAGCCACCATATCTGGCCTAGAAATTTAATTTTTACAATGTAAAATATGTGCTATATTTTCTTTTCCTTTCTTTAGCATGTTTGATTTTTCCTAATAAATGATCTCAAAGTGTAGAATGAGTCCCTCTCCCTTGCTGTCTACTGGAGTGATCTTTGAACTTTTAAAATTATGCACTCGTAAAACTTGCTTTTCAGTAGCCACTCCCTTCAAATATATAACTGACTAAATATACATCTATATTATGTGCATCATTAAACAGACAAAAGTAGAAAGATAAACTATTAAATAAAAGAGAGGGTCTAATATTTTCTTTTGTATCCCCAGGGCTCCTCTTGAATATCATCACCTGGGGTGTTCACCATCTTACAGCATCTGGGAAAGCAACTAGTTAACTTCAGCATTCTCCTTCTCTCCCTTTTTGCTTATTTTTATTTTCTTAAGTATCATTCATGAAAAGAGAAAAGTCTGCTTCGACTGATCCTGTTAAACTTGCAGTCAATAAACTCTTACTACAGAGTTAGACTGTAAAACACACACACACACAGATAAAATCCTGCCCTGGAAGTGGAAAAGGTCTTAACATTTTAGAAGGAATATGGAACATAAAACGTGACACACTGTTTTTCATTCTCTTATGATTTGGGTCTCCAATTTCAACATCTATCAGCCATTCTAATGCCCATGTTGCCAAATACCTTAATGTGTATAACTAATGGTGTTAACTCTTCCCAGGGGAGGGTAAGTGATGGGCTGTAATGTGGATGGGCTGAGGGCAAAGCTTGTCGAATTAGGTTGCAAGGTTGAGGAGTTATAGGGGATACCACCTGGGAACTGTCCAGGTGTCCAGGAAGAAACCATCCGAAAACAGGGCTATTATAGGAGGTGACTACTTTTAAGTCAGCCTGACAGAAGTCACTTACGACATGTTTGACTTCCAAATATTCCTAGAAAACACTAAACAAAATAATTATAAAAATGTTAGAACTGAGTTTGTTTCCTGATCAAGAAATTGAGATTTTGTTATTCTAGGAAAGGACTCCATGTTTTGTAAAATGAATGTTTTGCTGCATACTTTCTTTGCCCAGAACAGATCCTTTAACATGTAGCAAACTGAAGGAAAACTAACATGCTTACTGTAACATTCTTTGATGTGCATTTGATTAGCAATATACTTGGTTTTCTTAAGCGCTTTTGGGAGATGATTTAAATGGTGCAGGGCTCTGAACACAGCTATTCATGTGTTTTAGCTATTTGTGTGTGTGTGTGTGTGTGTGTGTGTGTGCGCGCGCACATGCTAAATTTCTTTGTAGCAAACAGAAGCAATAAAAATCAATTCTTGTTTTCCTTTTATCTCCCTCACATATTTCATATCAATTATGACTGCAGACCAGATCCTACCACAGGTCCTACATTAATTATATCAATTAGAACCTCATAAAATCTTCCCTAGTACTGGCTTTTTGCTCCTTTTTAAATTCAGATGAGAAAAGCAGTCTCAGAGTGAGTACATAATTCATTCAGATGTGTGAAATTACTGTATTATATGTTAGTCCATTTTTTCTCAATGTTTTCCCTTCATTTTTAACCTATCAAAGTATGGCAGGATGACTAGGTTGGTGAAGAAAATGCACTCGATGATGACTGGTCTGCATTCCAGCAGCCACAAGATCTCGTGGACTTGATAAGCTCCTTGTCATGCTTCTGATTATGGCAACTCTACATCACCTTAGTCAAAGTCCATTCGTAATGCACTATGCCTGACAGCACTTATAAGGTGATTAATTTATTAAAATGTACTGGCACGATGTCAAGAATGTCTCTTGATAGAAACACAAGATTTTAATCACAAGCAAATATTTTTCTGGCTACATTTGCACAAAGTAAATTCATCAATGGAAGACAAAATAAGAAATTCTTAATTTGGCTATGCCCCTGAATTTTGACCAGTTTTAAGTGTTTTAAAAAAGAAAATGTAAGCACTCACATTTAAATAAAATGAAACACAGTCAGTATTACATCTATCAACAGTCAGCAGTTAACAGGGCAGTGATCAATGCACAGTATCCGAGAATTATATTTGGAAAGAAAATGAGGGTAAATAAATCAATTTGTATTTTAAAAGCATATTTATCTTTTCCCTTTCATAAAAGTACCCTTTTCTGGGAGTTAGTAATAGAATCTAAACAAAGGCATACATTTTGAAACAACTAAATCATTGATTTCAAATTGATTGAGCCAACTAATTTTAGAAATAAATTTAATGCATTGATTTCAAAGGCAATTTTAAAGAAAAATGGCCAAGGACAATTCTTCCAAATAACATCAAGAAAATAAACTTTTCCACAAGATGTACAAACCAGAATGCACATTTGAAAAAAATTACCATTTTTAAATAGCTGTACAAAGATATTATACTATTATTACAGGCTCCAAAACATGTTTAACAAAGGTTGTTTCCACCTATTCCTGGTTTTGTGTCAATCTGTCATGTTCAATGACACTAAATGATTTTGCCTGAATTCTAAATTGAGCATAATTTGTCATAATTTTTTCCTAAACATGAAAATGAGAAGTAATTCTGATTCACTTTTAATTTTTAAAAATAAACACATGTTCTATGAATGAAGAAGGAAGTATGTGTTATGAAGTTAAGCCAATGAAAAATGGAAACAACTTAGAATTCATTCAATTTTCTCCTTAGTTACCAGTAACAACTCCGGGTTTTCATTATTTCCTATTTGCTGACTCTCAATAATGGCCAAGCTTAAGCAGCCAATTATAAGAAGTTTACGTTTTTAAAAGAGCATCAAACATACATTGAGAGATTTGGGCCTTCACCTCATTTCTGTGATTATGCTTAATGCTGTCAGATATGTGGTATTATATTCTCAAAATAACTGCCTGTGGGAAGAACATTTATCATATAGAGGTAAATAATAGTCTAAGTCTAAGAATGCCAATACCTTAGATATTTTTATCAAAGCTTTAGCAGAGTCCTGTCTAACTTATTTTTATACAGCTTGACATTGGTAAATGCACACAAATAAATGACACCTAGGCTTATAATCTCTTCATGAACTGCACTAATTTCTAAACTGACGCCACAGAATGCACTGCAATGCCTATCAGTTTAATTACACAGCAAGCTAAAGGAAATCATGAAAGGCATAGTGTTCTATGTGTCTAAGAAAAACCAAATAATATTGGGAGAATTCCCAGAGCAAGTACCCAGAATGGACCTTCAATTATTCGATCAAACCACCATTCCATTCAATTCCCTTTTTAACTCTCCAATTAGTTCAACTTTCTAATTGGTTAATGTGGCTGGCTACCAAAAAATTAACATAATTTGCATATTTAGCTACACACTTTAAATATATATTTCTCAGTGGTTTGAGCAGAAGAAATAGTTTGTAAGTGTTCCTTGAGTACTGAAAAGTACAGGAAAACCAGTCAATGCTAAGAATTATGTCCCATTCATAAGAAACTAGAAAAACCATCTATGGGGCTTAAAAAACAAAACAAGGAGCCAAAGAGAGAGAGAAAGTGAGGGACAAGTAAAAGAAAAGTATAGTGCTCGCTTCGGCAGCACATATACTAAAATTGGAACGATACAGAGAAGATTAGCATGGCCCCTGTGCAAGGATGACACGCAAATTCGTGAAGCGTTCCATATTTAAAAAAAAAAAAGTATAAAGTAAACATTTTTTCAGGAACTCAGGCTTTTTCTACATATGCTACAGAATGTAAGGGGAGGAATTTTCTTAGAGAATAAGCGAAGTTAGCACATCTTCCTTTCCTTCCTTGTTCTCAAAACATAAAGCGCCACACACGCACCTGAGCATTTTCAATGTACCCACAGTCTCAGCCATTAACCACGTCCTTTGCAACTACGGAGGTATGTGGCAGCCTCTGTTCTGTTGTTTTTTGGTTTGGCCCCATTCAAGAACATTAAAAAAAACAAAAACAAAAACAAAAAACCCAGGGATTTTTTTTTTTTTGAAAACAAATGTAAGAGTTTTCAGATCAGTTCATAACTGTTTGCAGCTATAATTTGTTGGAAGTGGGGGGTATTTTACAATTCTTTCTTGTAATCCCAGGCAGCCTGTTTATAGTTTTATTATTTGCACTTTATGCCTAAGAACACAACTCTTAGGCAGTAGAAATACAAATTATTGCAGTTCAAGGGCAAATATATTTTTCCCGACCAAAGGTTAAATGCAAAGAGCTGAAGTTGTTAGTATTCACAGAACAGAAATTTTTAGCTAACAGTAAGGTATTATTTTGAAGGCAAAACAAATAGACAAAACAAAAAGACTTCCAAAGATTTACGTTCTATTTGGATAAGACAGAAAAATATTTCTACTGTTTTTTGTCTGTTTAGTGGAAATGTGAAATATACTGTTATCAGCTGAATTATGTCACCCTAAAAATACACACTGAAGCCATAATCCCTCATACTTCATAAAGGTATCTTATTTAGAAACAGGGTCTTGACAGAGATTGATAAAGTTAAGATGAGGTCATTAAGATGGGCCTGAATCCAATATGACTAGTGTCCTTGTACAAAGGGGAAATTTGGACACAGAGACAGATATGCACACAGGCAGAATATCATGTGAAGACTGAGGTTATGCTGCCCCAAGCAACAGAACTATTTGAAGCTTCCAGGGAGAGGCCTGGAGCAGATCAAATTCAGATAGAAAAACCTGCTTAACAAAGGTGCTTCTATCTTACAAAAAAAGCTGTGCTCTGAAAGTTCATTTATAGCAATGCTAAGACTAAAATCCATCTCCCATACTGACAGGGGAATTTGGTTTCCAGGCCTGTATTCAAAGTCTATCTAACCTCTTATTCAAGTGAACTATCCTCATAAGCAGTCCAGATATAATATTTTTAAAAGTTTCAATGACAACTCAGTTAGAAACACATTTTATATCATGACAGTATACATACATATAAATCAGACACAAATTTCGCAAAAATTATTCTTACTTTGCTGGAATATTTTCTATTTTGTTATTAATATAGGTCACATCCAGCTAAATTGGCTTTATGACCACTAATAGGTTATGACCCATGGTATTTAAAACACTGTTCTAGAACACTATGCTAAACACACATCTCCCTTGCTTGCTATGTAATGCACACTGAATGAATGCTGATCAATCAAGATCCATGTTCTCATAAGACAAAGAGAAAACACTCTCTCTGTCCTACTGCCAGAATCAGCTCTGGGCCAAAGTAGTACAGATTTTGGTGAGTGTAGATGGCAAGAAAAGCAGAGAGAAAATGGGTCTGGAGATGCCCAGTAGTGGGCATAAGGACATGGTTGTGGAAGGCCAGGAGGAGCTGACAGAATATCTCTAAATCTATTTTAAATATAGTCTTTTTTATAGTCTTTTCCTAGTTACACCACAGGATGGTGTCGAGAATGAGACTGAGAGAGACAGTGAAGGAGACCATTTTGCATAGGACATAGTCTCCACGGGCTCTTCCTTATTTGTATGACTGTGGCATTCTTTATCACCTATTCTGTCTTCTAGAATCAAAGAAATATTATACTTAGAGGAAACTAAGGATCATCTCATTCCATTTCAATCCTACCCACTCAGCTAGTGCCAGCTCTGAATGCCCTTCTGATAAACAGCTTGCAATGTCTAAGAAATTCTAAGAAACTGCATGGATGTAGGGCTATGTGCATGAGGAGGGAAAGGAACAGAGTTCTTAAGTGGGGGAAGGGTGGTGGGAAGGGCAGTTGCTTTACCTTCCATTTCTTTTGCATTTCTCTCTATAGCTAGAAGGTGAAAACTGAACCATGACTGCCTGCTGATTGACTGACAGTACACTTCTCAGGGAATCCTGGGCTGAGACATGTGTAGAAGTCACAGAATAGAATCTTATCCTTGTTGTAATATTTACATTGTGTTCATAAGCCAACTGCTTTCCTTAAAGATGTTTATCCCTGCTACAGTTTAAATGTGTCTCCCAAAGTTTATGTGTTAGAAACTTGATCCCCAATGAAACAGTGTTGAGAGGCAGAACCTTTAAGAGATCATTAGATCATGAGGGCTCTGCCCTCAAGAATGGATTAATGCTGTTATTGTGGGAGTGGGTTGGTTATTACAGGACTAGGTTCCTGGTAGAAGGATGAGTCTGGCCCTTTCTCCCCTGCTCACTGAGTCCACTCTCTTGCCCTTCGGCCTCCTGCCATGGGATGACAGAGCCAGAAGGTCCTTGCCAGATGTGAGACCTTGGAGCTTGGACTCCCCGGCCTCCAGAACTGTAAGAAACAAGTCTCTGTTCATTATAAATTATCCAGCCTGTGGTATTCTGTTATAGCAGCACAAAATGGACTAAGACAATCCCTTACCTCCGTATTCGATCAATTACCAAATTGTATGGATTATGTCTCAATGAAAAAAGGGGTGTCTCTTGAGTCAGATCTCTCCTTTCCATTTCCACTGCATTAGTCTTTCACAGGGGCAATACTATTTCCCTGTTTTCCACACCGGTTCATCCTTAGCCTCTCCTACTTCCCCACTGCATTTGGGGTAAAATCCAAATGCCTAAATCTGGCACATGAAGTCCCTCCCAATTGCAGCCCAACATATTTCTTATATTTCTATAAACCTCTCACTGCACTTTTGTAACTCTTTCCATTTGTACACATTGTTCCTGCTACCTTAAATCCTTTCTCCACCTCTCTCTGCCTGGTAAATACTTCTCTCAGTTCAAGTGTCATCTAATCTGGGAAGCCATCTCTAGCACCCTGGAGAGGGGGTCGCTTCTTCCTCCAGGCTTCAAGACATGTTGTTCATAGCTATAACTGAGTGCTTAGCACATAACACTGAAATTCATGAGTTCAGAAGCTTGTCTCATTTCCAGATTTGTCTTTATCTTCGTAACACCAGCACCTAGCTAGGTACCTAGAACACTGCATGTGCTTCGTAAAAATGGCTGTTGAATAAAATCAGTATCCTCCAGGTTTTGCTGAGTGCTTGCAGTAGTGTTTCATTAAATATTTTGGAAACATACTGTTTAAAATTTGTAAAATTAATTTTGCCAACTAGAAGTATTCTCTAATATCTGTACATTGATTATTTAAAATTTTATTTTTCCTATCTATCCAAAACTTAATGAATCTGCAGCTGTGCCATGGGTTTTCTCCCATTCTTAAAGAAAATAATTTCTTTCCTCTAACAGCACAATTAGAGGAGTTCTGCCACTGTGCTCATAATTCTAACACTGTACTCTTTGTGGTATACAGAGAACCCAGAAACAGTTATGTTCGGGCAAGGTAGTGCTTGAGTATGGCCTTGACACACACTCTATCTGTTTGTTCTGGCTTGAGAGCCGGAAAAAAAGTATTTCACTTCAATCCAAACACAAAGATTGTTTGAGGTGTAAAGAAATTTTGGCTTTAGTCCCCAGACTATTTTCAAGGCAGCTGGAAGCTTTCATTTGCCTTTGAGATCTTGTTCAGAAAAGTGATGTTTATCGTTATTATAAACATAAAAACATTGTCTTACAGAGGCAGTAATTTAGAACACCAAATACAATAACATGTTCTTTGGGGGGATAAAATTGGTTGATGAGAAAATATTTTTATAACATTAGTTAGCCACCGATACAAAAATCAAAAGAGTATGGGGATACCTGCAGAAGGAAAGAAGGAAAAAGAAAATTGTTTTTGCTAACTTCCTTCAATTATTACCTTATTGCACATTTATTAAGGGTTTGTTAATACAGTTTTGATTGAACAGATATTTAATTTCCCAAACTGCTAAGTCTGAATGTGGAATTCTTGAGGGAGACAAAGATGTATAGATGGCATGCACATTACCCCGTCATCCTCTCCCAAACACTCTCACTTCTGCCAGGGGAGGACTGTGCACAGAAAAGTGCATCAAGGATTGTTTGTGACATCATCATGACTTTATGCTGTTTTAAGGATGATGAACAGCCATTGGAAAGTGAACAAGGATTTGGTGTCAATTTACACCTGGGCTTTGGGTGCTTCCACAACCATGGGCAGGTGCTCATAGAGGAAACATTTTCTGAGTGTACACTGCTCATTAGAATCTATGATAGGTGCTAGAGATACACAAGCTAAGAAAACAGTCCCAACCTTCACAGAATTTATAGGCTAGCAGAGAAATGGACACCTGAAATTTGATTAATTAGTATTAAAAAAAGGAATATATAACTACCATTGATTGAGAGCTTACCATAAAAAGCCAGTCTTTGTGTTAAGAGTTTATGGGCATTATCTCATTCGATCCTCAAAGACATCATGGAGGAAGGAATTACTCACCAGATTTTTCAGATAAGAAGAACAAGTTTTAGAAAGGTTAATTAACAGGCTGAAGGCCATAGAGGCGGTCACAGCTGAGTTTCCAATCCAAATCTCAAGTCACAGCTGCAGCCCTTCCACTCTGAAGCACTATGCAGTGTGGCAGATCAGGTGAGGTTCAGTTAGATTAGCCACACAGGGAGTGAATTTTGAGGGTCACATAGGCATTCTGGGGAGAAAGATAATGGACAGGAGGAGAAAGAGAGAGAGAGAGGAGAGAGAGAAAGGAGAATGTGCTTTGAAGCATGGGAGAATTAATAACTTGGCAGGTGTGGCAATTGAGGGAATTCAGCACTGGGGATGCAGCACGACCTGCCAGAAAGCTGACGCTAGAGAAACAGGCAGGCTCTTGGGTTTCTGTTAAATCAAGGAGTTGAAAATAAAGGAAAGTCACTTATAAAAATAAAAGCCGGTGTATCAATGGTCTACTCTGGCCAGCATTTAGTTTCTAATTTTAGTTTCAAGAGTTATTTTAACCCAGACAGCAAAATTAGTTTCTTTGTATAATCATTCTGCTAACTGCAAAATAATGATATCTATTAGGTCATGTTTTTTTCTAAACACTTAGTTTTTTCTTTAGCCTTTCAGTTCCATTCATTTAATATGATCTGAGTAAAGCAGTGCAATTCTATATTTTTATTTCTAGTAAGTTTGAGTCTTCTGAAGTCTTTTTCTGTGGGGAGGGTGACAGGGTCTTATTCTGTCATCCAGGCTGGAGTGCAGTGGCATGCTCATAGTTTACTGCAGCCTCAAACTCCTGGACTCAAGTGATCCTCCCACCTCAGCTTGTAGGCAGGACTACAGGCATATGCCACCATGCACAGCTAATTTAAAAAAAAATTTTAGAGACAGAGTCTCACTATGTTGCCCAGGCTGGTCTCCAACTCCTGGCTTCCAGCCATCTCCCTGCCTCTGCTTACCAAAGCACTGGGATTATAGGCGTAAGTCACCGCATCCAGCTTCCCTGAGTTTTGTTCTTAGATTTGATGAGAAGATACCATGTTTCCTTGAGTTTCGTCCCTAAAGGTATTATAAAACATATGTCTTAAACCACCCCCACACCTCATTATTCTTACTTCCTTACTTAGGCACCTTAATTTTAAAAAGCAACTTCCATAACTCGAAGCTAACACCTTCACTTTTTTAGTGATTTAGACAGGATGATCTTAAAATTTGAAAATATCCTCACCTTAGTTCATGTTATCATCTTTATTTGGAGTAATCAGCAAATATTCAGGCTCCATGGGCAATTCAATCATCACGTGGAGTTGCCCACAGAGATCTTATTTGTTCTCAATGACTTCTCGTTACTACCAAATATAGGCCATTTTGGTGATGAAGAATAAATTCACATACACATCTCAAAGGCATTGGCCCAGATTTGAAGTGAGGCAGCTTTTAGCTCCCTCCTAGACTGTGTTTGTGGAGGCAGGGGGCAGTGCCAGGAGTGCTACCAGAGTGCCAACAAGTTAGGAAAAGCAGAGATTTCTAGATAAATTAGCTGAAAGGTGTCATGTCCACAAGCAGCAGAGGGCTCTCTAACACCACACAGAAACTCACAAGCTGGCCCAACACTACCTGGGTTCTTCGCTGGTGAACTCCCATATCATCCCCATGTTATCGATGTTTGCATTGGCAAAAGGATATTCTAAAGACCAATGCTTAGGAAGAGCTCATGAATTCTGCTGATAAGTTTTAGTGAAACTTTTTGATGTCGGGCCACTATGTTTATTAATCCTCTTCTTTAAGTCTTTTCTGAAGAAGAGCCACTGCAGTTTGGAATTATGATGTGTTTCACCATCATAAAACAAATATTAGATAATATACACTGGATATCATTATTTGCTACATGAAAAATAATAATTACATAGACATTATTGATTTCAGCTTTTCACTTTGGTAGACAAACCCAGGAAAGAAAAGGATGCCAACTTATGAAAGCAGATGCCAGTGCACTGAAATCAAAGGAATCGACATCCATCATTAGCACTCACAGGTTCCTAACTTCATCCGCCATCATTTTCCCTTGTAGATATAAATAGTTTACTGAGAAGTTAATCTAGCAAATCAAAATACTGCTATGAAAGTTGAGAGTTTTGTCATAGATATGACCCAGAGTTAAAAATTTTGTAACTTAGACTGCTTGAGTCATTCTATACATAAAATAGAGATCTTTACTTATAGACTCATAATATCTAAGGGGAAGAAAACTCACTGAAATTCGAATTGTACAAAGAGCCTGTGGTACAAACTAAGTCTGAGATCTGATAAAACATATTATCTCATTAGTTACAGAAGCTAAATTCAGTCACCTGAGAAAACTTACATTTCAATTCTTAGTTTATTATAGTTCCTCCCTTTATTTCTGTTACTATTTTATTTTTCTCAAGGAACCTTTTTAGATGGCAAGAATATCCATATAAGTGGATACAATATGTTGAATTTTATTATTAACTATAAGTAGTATGTAAATATTTTAGTATTTTAAAAAATAACTGGGACTGTTTAATTATCTCAATAGAGACAGTTAATAAGATCCTGTCTTTAAGCCATTTGTAGTGAATCACTAAGAACTGAGGACTTTACAGAAGGTCACAATTTAAACGTTCAGCCTCTGCCATGTTTTTTCTAAAGATCATGAATTTCTAAACTGCCAACTCCATCCTGGAAACTCTGCCAATAACATTCAGTAATAAACAGATAGCAAGACATATTTTATTTCATTTTTAGTTTTTAACCTTATCTGTTATTCTCATCTCGGCTACAGATTAGCAGTAACAATGTATCTTCGATACAGTCTCACAATATGCTAAGAAAGGCTAAAGATGCATTTATGAAAACTGTAAGTTGAGTAGACACTAGGGTACAAACATGCGCCTAAAAAGATCACACACTTACACGAGGTTAAATAAAACACAGGATAATGTTACCTACCTAGGCACATCTCTATTAGTATTACGCTAATCATACTGTGTATTACTGAATTTACCACATGGTACTGTAATTGTCTGGTAATGTGTTTACATCCTAACTAGCATGTGACCTCTTTGGAGCAGAGCTATGTCTTAATTACCTTAGGATCACTGGCAGGACAGAGTAGTTAGTGTTCAATCAAAGAGAAAATCTTAACACTCTATGTTTTTTTTATAGGCGAAACTGACAATTTAGGAAATGAAAGCATCATTTATGAAAAAATCCTCACATAAGTCAGATACTAAATATGATATTTGGAGATGCTGAGTAGTATAATGCTAGATTCCTATATATGCCAGCTGTCACTAGCTTTATATGCACTATAATCATTAACTAGAATTTAGATCAGTGTTTCTCTACGGGTGGACCATCTGCATCAGATTTAGGAAGCTTGTTAAAATGCAGAAACCCTCCCTGCTACTTCCAGATTTGGATGCAGTGAGTCTAGGGAAGGAGGGCAATGGGAAGAATTTGATTTTAAAAATAAGTTCCTTAGATAATTCTCATGCACTCAAAGTATGAGAAGCATTGAACTCTGCTAAACACAAATAGTGAGCATGAATTTCTTTAACTGGTATTTAAAGCTATTCTTTTACTCATTCACTTTCAATGTAGTTTGGATCCCTTGGTGCTCTTAAACAGAACAGAACAAAGCACTCATTCCAAGAATACTGCTAAGGCTCTGGAACCTTCCTGCTTCAGGACCATAATGGTGGGGAGAGTCAGTAACAGTCATCATTACCATGAGAGTCACAGAAATTGACAGCCAAAGATATCAAACTGGGATTTGAAGAAACAATTACACATAGGGGCGGGGAAGTTTTCCCCATAAATGCTTAAATTCACAAGGCACTCTTAACAAAGAGAACCACACAAACCTGGTCCTTACCTTCAGGAGGTTTATAATCAAAGGTACGTACAGGCTGGCAGTAAAGATTTCAGGGAAATCAGTCAAATTAAACTCTAAGAGCTGCGAAAACATTGCAGCACTGAATGAGTGTAAGGCTGGTCTTCAGAGAGGTAATGCAAAGAAACAAAAGTAGCAACTCAACATTCTTGAATGCAAATTCAAATTATTCCTCGATTTATTCCTACTAGGTTCATTAATCATGACTAAAAATACAAAATAATTTTCCAGAAAATAACGATGTTTTTATTTTAGCTTTAATTGGTTTGACGGCCTAAACAATGTTTTAGCAGTACAAAGACCTATTTTCTGCTTAACAGTTATTATAGCATCAAGTGGCGATGACAGATATTCTAGTAGCCAATATTCCTATCTAGAATGCAATTTGCTTAAAACCCTTAAGAACTGATGTCATTATAAGGGGGAAAAAAGTCTTCAACTTTAAAGGTGGAAACCAAATCAAGATTCCAAAAAGTTTTAGTCTCTTGCCAGCTTGAAGCATGTGGACATTTTCACTGAGTTCATGTAGAAAAATTTTGGATATATTTGTAAACGACTTTCTGCTCCATTGGATTATTCATTTTTACCATCAGAATTCTTTGGACACCCCTATCAGGTTCCCATTATAGTGTCCTCATCAGTACAGTGAAGGAAAAATGAGTATACTGTTTTATCTCACTGTGAGTGTCTGTAGAAATCATTTTGCAAATAAACAATATTTTAAACCTTATTTTTCATTGCAAAAACATAAACATTCAGTGAAATATTTGTGGCATTGGTTTTAAAAATAAAATTAGTTTTTGTCTAGTATTTTTTCAATCTTTAAATAAACCAGATTTACTATTTGATTTTTAAATTTTTTTTTTCTAATAAAACCCTCTATAGTTTTCCTAAATGAAGCATTTCTATGGAATCAAATGCCACTACATGTAAAGCAGTTGAAGTTGAAATGGGACAATCTGATTAGCAAAAGCAATTTTTAAAATCCTAAAATGTGACCTTGGGCAGCTCTGAGGCCCTCTCCATGCCTACGTTCTTCACTTCTTAGTTTACCAACAGTGTTCTTTTTCATAAGCTCCTTTGTTTAAATTTACCTTTCTCTGCTTTGGTATAACTCCTTCGCTTCCCCCAGCCCCACAATCTATGTTATAATTATGAAGGAATAAAAACAGTCTTGAGCTCAATCATTCTCACCAGTTTCCAAAAATGCTATTTGTGTAATAAATCTGCCTGGAATTACTGAAGGGGAAATGTTATCCTTAACATTTATTCTCACATATTATGATGCACTTAGTGATGGAAAATCCTTGGCTAGATCTGAACTTCAGAAGAGAAGAATCTTGTGATGCATTTAAAAAGGACTTCAGCCTATCAACATCCTTTAAAATAGCCTTAGTGGAAACACTTCTAAGAAGCTGATTCAGTTTTTATCATAAACGCGCTCACTATACTTCTCAGTCTATGTTTTTCTTCAGATTTCAAAGGTATTTCCTTATATTCATTTCCATTCAGAGAAGGATATAACTAAATACAATAATCAAGTGAAAAAGATAAATTGGGCAAAATGTCAGTAAAGGAGCAATATAATGTTTAAATGTTTCTGTTCTTAGAAAGGAACCATATGTACAATGGACTCTACACAGTTTGCAGCATGTTACTAAAAGATGCCAAGTATTGGCAAAGTCATATGGCTTGATACTACTCAAAAAATACATAGTAAAATAAAATAAAATAGGAACGAATACTACCTTTGCAGAGGCATGATTTCACAAGCCATTCTCGTATGTAAATTTGCAAGGGAATCTCACAACTGTCTCTTCCACGGCAAGTTTGGTCGTTTGTGCAGTGAACGTCTTCTTACAGTGGCTAAGCTGAGCTTGGGGCATGAGGCTGCACCGCACGGCTGGAGAAACAACTTGCTCTGCAGTTGGCCAGTCCACTGCTGCTCTCAGCCTCCAAACTTCTTCAGGCAATGCTATTTTATCGGCTGCTTCTCTACATTTACACTGCAGTCCACTTTGACCTTTTGTTCCAGGGAAGCAGCTGAACCACTCAGCCAATCAGAGGAGCAGCTGCTGCAGCACTAAAGGCGCTCCTCCTCCTCCCCCGCACCCTACTCCTTCTGCTCCTCAATGGTCCCTCCTCCTCCTGCTCCTCAGTGGGCTTGCCTAGTTCTGGTAACTTGAAACTTTCCTCTGAGCAGTTCCACAGACAAGATTGTCAGTCTGGGGCAAGCAACCAATAACTGCAGCAGGAGCCAAGAGTCCTGTACTTCTCAACATTACAGAGGCTGCCAGCAAGGATTCCATTTGTCAAGGAAAGACACTGCCCATAAAACTAAAGGTTTCTGTGGCAGAAGGCAAGAGTTATGCTGTGTCCTCTTTCTTCCTTAAAACAAAAACACTAGGCGTGAGACTTTTCTAGAAGGAAAGCATGCCTCCAGACCCTTGCCCTACCCACATTTATTTCCTGCTGATGTTTGTTTACACTGCGGTGGTTACTAGTCACTGGTGACATCACCCAGGGCACGTAGCTCGACTTCTGGGGAGGGTACGTGCCCTAAGTCTCTGCCCAAGTTCTTAACGGATCAGAATCCACTCTCATGAAAAGTGTTGCAACTTATTATTTCTGCATTTTATTCTTATAAACCTGAAGGTTTGTTAATTTCGACCTTCCCCTTACAATTTCTTCTTTGCTGTGGAATATCAGGATGTTATTTTTAGGAACATAATTCCTAATCCATAGATTTTATACATTGTAAGAATAGCAGAAATACATTTACATGAGATTGTTTTTTTCACATCATGAGTTGCAAAAATTACAACATAGTCCAGACCATTGCTTCTAGTAGTAGAAGGATCATGATATTCAGAAACAGTGAGGGCTATTTCCCCCCAGTTTTATATAGACCACACATAATTCTACATTTAGAACATAGGGTTCTATTTATTATCAGGTTTCTACTTTTCTTTGCTATACCTGCTAATAAAAACATTTTCATTGTCTGACTAAATAATCTGTGTTTATGGAAACAGATTTGGCATCCTAAAACGATCTTCATACAGAATGATAAACTTCAGTTACTAAAATCAGCCTTTTAAAACAAAAGGAGTTGATTTAACCCCAAACCTATTTTAACTGAAATTGTCTATACTTTTTTGATTTTAGATTTACAAATTCTAATTTGATTCTCTAGTAATATAACTTAGTTCTGTATATTTGCATATCTTTATTTTAAAAAAGGACTTTAACTCTTGCTTAACACTTTATTTATTTATTTTCATTTTTTGAGATGGAGTCTTGTTCTGTCACCCAGGCTGGAGTGCAGTGGCACAATCTTGGCTCAGTGCAACCTCTGCCTCCTGGGTCCAAGTGATTTTCCTGCCTCAGCCTCCCAAGTAGTTGGAATTACAGGTGCCCGTCACCATGCCCAGTTTATTTTTCTATTTTTAGTAGAGATGGGGTTTTACCATGTAGGCCAGGCTAGTCTCAAACTCCTGACCTAAGGTGATCTGCCCACATTGGCCTCCCAAAGTGCTGGGATTACAGGCGTGAACCACCGCGCCTGGCATGAATGTTTTAAATATCTCATAAGATACAAATATTTTCAGAAAAAGTTAACATTCAAGAGACAGAAATACATATTATTTTGTCCTCAGAATTTTATGAACACATTAATACTACCTGGCTAAAACAGACATAAAAGCTCAATAATAAAGGACCTAGCATTAAAAAAAAAATCTTAAGCTACAATTTACACTCAATACATTCAAAATATGTTAAACTGAATTGAAATTTACATTCAGTATTAGATTTCACATATTTCCTAGTAAATTAAGTCTCCCTATCAATATTCCTCTAACATGTCATATTACATAGAATGTCAATGGTTTTCTTAAAAATTCATTAATGCTGTAACTCAGTAACGACATGCTTTTTCAAGTGTCTATCATTTATAACAATTCCTCCTTTTTGTGGTTTTTGCTCTATTTTGGGGGCATTGTTTGATGATCATTTATGAATTTGTACCTGATTGCAGCCCCTTTGCTCTACCCCACCCATTGCCCAAGTTCTTGATCACTTAAACAACTTTATTATTTCTATTTCTGACATCCTCTTGTCAGTTCATAGTCGTGGAGTGGGAGTATCATTCATGACCTCTGTCACTTCTAATTTTTCAAACGCTGATATTTTGACTGCATTTCCCTGGCTACATTTCTCGCTCACTGAGCCCCTTAATATGTATCCCTCTTAACCTCCAATACTTCTCCCTCCCCCATTCCTCTGCCTTTTTCACTTAGCTCTCTGTTCAGCTGCAACTGTTTTGTGATGTCCACAGACGACAGCCTGCAATAAAACCAATTGGCATGCAAATAAAAAAAAAAAAAAGAAGGCCCATTCCTGACTCTCCTGAGCATTTAGTTATTTATTTCTAAAATGGGTTCCCTAGCATCTTCCACTTCTTCACCCTTTATAAGTCCTGCCAGCTGGGCTGTTTATTGCCAGAGTGCTAAACATTGCAAAAGAAAGTCTCATAACTTGGTAACTAGTTACACTAAAAATTCATAATACTTAACTTTAGTTTGAACCACAATACTGTGTTGCAAGCTTTTTCATTATCTTTAATGACTGTTCACTGCATTCCTACAGCAACTGCTTCAAATCTTCTACAGCGCCACAAACCAGAACCTGTCTCACTCATTAATTATTTCACCTGCCAATTGACTGAGAAAGTCAAGATCTTCAAACATAAGCAAATGGCTTTGGTCTTCTCTGCTCCACCTACCAGCCCCATTCCCACTCCAACACACATCTTGCCTCATTCTTTTTGACTTCCTCTTGGTCTAGGAGAAAGGGTCCTTATATCTAGGACTCAACTCTCTTAACTGTGTATTGGATCTCATCATTTTATCCTGCCTCTGGAAGAAGCCTCGTCTCTCCTACATCTTAAATCTGCCCCTCGCTACCTTCTTCTCCTCCTTTCTGGCAGGCAACCAAGTGAGTGTCCCTCAGTATTAGAAAGTGCTTCTCAGCAGTCCTACCCTCTGGTGCTGCAGAGCTATTTCCCTCTTCCTTCCCACTGACAGACTTCCCCCAAATCTATCTCTGCTGTCTCCACTTCCTCATAAATTACTTATTCCTCCATCCCATGCCAATGGACTTCGATCTTTACCACTCTTCCAAAACTGCTTTTAAGGCCATCAAGGCTCTTTTAACCACTAAATCCAAATACTTTTTCTTAGATCCTCTCCTACCCTTGACTTTTCTGCAACACTCACCTTCAGTTTTTGGAAAGTCTTTGGTTCTCTGTGATCTTTCTTGGGAATTCACCAAACCTTCCTAATCAACATTCGCCTTTTATTTCATTTGTCTTTCCTCCTCTTTTAGCCCTGCCTCCAAGCCCAACACCATTCAATACAGGGATTCAGTAAATTGGGCACTGGAATTATACCTCTGGGGACTGGGTCCTGACCTCACCCCTGACAGGCAGTGCAAACTCGGGCAGGTTGTTGAAAAACTCAGAAGCTGCTCTGATGAATAAATGAGACTATGAATGTAAAATACATAGAATGGTACCTGGCAAAGAGTTAAGTGCTCAGGAATTATTAGTATTATCAACCCAATCAAACATTCAAGACCTCATATTATCTGATCTCCAAATTTCTCTTCCTCCTGGCCCTTGTTGATAACGATGTTATTATTCCCTTTGTGAATCAGATTCAAACCATGAGTCATCTTTACTCCTCTCCTACCCTCAACCAAATCTGCTGATTGCCCTGTCATGTTTCTTTAATCAATCTGCCTAGGTCATCTGTACTCTTAGGATAACTTTCAAAATATTCTTTCTGGCTCCAAAGAATACATTTCACTATTAAAGTCAACTTCTACCATGCTTGTAATCTGGTAACTCATTCCTGTACTCAAAAACTTCCATAGCTCCCAACTACCTCTTACATGAACCCCAATCCTTTTCATATGATGATTAGAATACTCCACCTATTAACCCCAACTTGCCTCTCCAGTTCAGCTGCTTAAACCTCCGCTAAGGAAACAACTCCAGACATTTGTGGGTCACTATTTTCAAATCTGCTCTGAACTTTTCCATTCTAAATATTTACACATGCTGTTCCCTCTCTGGAATATTTTCCCATTTCATTCCCTTCAGGCAAAATCCTACCTATACTTTAGGTCTAGGCAAATTGAAATAAGTCTTTTATTTACTTATTTATTTAATTTTATTTTACTTTATTTTATTTTATTTTTTTGAGACAGTCTCTCTGTTGTCCAGGCTAGAGTATAATGGCACCATCACAGCTCACTGCCACCTTTACCTCCTGGGCTCAAGCGTGCCTCCCACTTCAGCCTCCTGAGTAGCTGAGACCACAGGTGGATGCTGAAATGCCTGGCTGATTTATTTTTTGAAGAAATGGGGTTCTTACTATGTTGCCCAGGCAGGTCTTCAACTCCTGGGCTCAAGCAATCCTTCCACCTTAGCCTCTCAAAATGTTGGGATTACAGGTGTAAGCCACTATGTCTGGCCAAAGAAATCTCTGGACCTTTTAAACTCATATAGCCCTTTGTATATCGATGATGATATTTATCTTTTTTCCTGCAGTTTTATTATTATTTGAGTCTACTGTACATACTATCTTCCTTTTGGAATGTAAATTTCCCACAACAGGAACTGTATCTTTCCTGTAGCCCTGACACAAAACAGACACTCAATAAATGCAGAATGAATGAATGGATACATCAATTACTCTTCTATAGATTCTGAAGTATAGATCTTTTTCTTAGATTTAAACTTATCAAGCAATATTCTGTCCACTTTTAAACATTTTCCATTGTAGGGCTACACATAAGATAAACTAGATGCCACATGTAGGTTCAAATGAAAATAATACTAACAAATGACTGACTTAAGGAATAAACTACCTGGGTTATGCATTGATGTGCAGTCACAGATGTGCTAAAAGTAAGATTCTATCCAAAACTTCTGAAATCTTTTAAGTATTCTGCATTAACCAGTTTCTCCTAGGTTGTCAATTTCCTTTTCCATGTTTTAGCTGGCTTGCAGATTTCTAATTTTCTTACATAACTTATTCAGCAGCTTCCAAGTGTTTGGCAATATCTGTGTTTGCTCTTGTCCTATCAAGAGCCACAAAAATGATGTGGCTATGTTTCTTTTAATTTCAACATCAACTGAAAACAACCAAAGAACCAAGAACATTTCTTGGCCACATTAATTTATTTTCAGATACTGTTTTCAAATCAGATAGATTTATTTCCTAAGATATAATGATATATTAAAATAATTTATTTCTAACAAGTTTGAAAAGAAGCTGCTTCTAGCCTCAGCAACATAGTGAGATCTCATATGTACAAAAAAGAAAATTAGCAAGGTATGGTGGTGTGTGCCTGTGGTCTCAGCTGCTTGGGAGGCTGAGGCTGGAGGATCACTTCAGCCCAGGAGGTCGAAACTACAGAGAGCCATGTCTGTGCCACTGCACTCCAGCCTAGGTGACAGAGTGAGTCTCAGGCAAGAGTTCTTCCTCATATTCTTGTCAATGTTTGTAAAACACACTAAGGAGTAATGCCCTCCAAAAGATACATGATATTGATAAACAGTAAGGACTAAATCTAATATGAGTTGTTTAGAATCATGAAGCCAAGATTTTTACACATATAATTTAGATATTCTGGTGTTTTTATACAAGATCCTGAGTAAACTAGTTTTCCAGCAAACTGTGTTAGAACACTAGTGGATTTCTGGGCTTACAGGACAATATCATCACCATCAACAACAAAATGTCAATAAAAAAGGGAGAAGAAACCAGAGGAGTGCATGTAGGTAAAGCAACAAGTATTTATTGTGAATTTATGGTGTGCTCACTGCAACAGATGTGAAAATGAAGAAGTTAGTTAATGTGAACGCTCAGCTGGTAAGTGGCTGACATGGAGCCAGTATCCGAATGCCAGTGTCCATACCTGTTCCACCATCCAGTAGGCCCTCAAGATAATAAAGTAGTATCGTTACTTATTGATATACATATTATTAATTGGATATGGGAAATAAAGAATCTTTTCTTCTGACCTGAGGTTTATATTTAGATGAGTATATATATATATATATATATTCAGTAATGGCTACACAGTCTTACATAACGGCTGTCTGAACACTGAGGCATACACTGGACCATAACAAACCTCTCCTGCTACTGAGTGGCAGGAGCCAGTTGAAGTGGGGGAAGGAAGTGGAAGTGGTGTGGTTTGGATGTTAGGAGAAAGAGGAAGGTGCAAAGAAGAAATAATGGAAAATCAGGTTTTAAATTATATTCTTACTTGTATTCCTCTTTAAAAAATTAATATATGGAAATAACAGGTGGTATGCGAGTTGTTTTATGTAAGGAAACCCAAGTATTTCTTAAAGAATAATTACAAAACCATATAAAAAGCTTGCTTTAGAAAGCAAATAGTGATACTCAAAACAGGCTGAGGCTAATAAGAATCATGAACTTCTAGTTAGTTACTACTATTTTCGTGAGTAACAGTGAAATAAACATGCTTGCATTACTGAAGGCCAACATAAAAATAATAAACATAATTAAAATGTGTTTCCTCATTTATTAGATTTAGCCAGTCTATAAAAGATTGCAGAAGAAAAATATCCCATAGAGATAGAAATTATATCATTGTTTTTCCAAAGACACCTCTCTTTAATTCTGATGATGTGTCTTGCTTTTAAAATTGTTACAGGTTTACTTCATTAAAATCTATCTGACTGGGCTTGCTGGACTCCCAAATGGCTCACAGTTCATTCATTTGGATTCTAAAATCTTGTAAAGCTGTCAGTGAAGAGGGGAGGGATGAGCTGCTAACCGAGGTGAGGTTTAAATGCCTCCACAACAGGAGGTGCACGATTCTGGGTTCCCTTCTTCACTGACTAATTGGCTCCACTATTTCCAACACCGAACATAGGATTCAAAACATTCCCCAGAAAGATTGAGTACTGATTTCAAATCAAAAGACAAGCATTTATTCATGGTACATGAAGTAGCGAAGTTATATAGAAATTCATGTAGATGCCTTTTTTTTAAAGTAAATTTCTTCTAAGAACTGAGGGACTACGATTCTCTATAAAAAGTGGTTAAAAATAAGTTTTTCGAGACAACTTATGTAATTGTTCCCCAACTTTCTGGGACAGGGAAAAATCCACAGTTTTGCCAGATGGACTCTCAGTTAGTGATTATTGCCAATAAATAAGTGCTTCAAGCACATTTTCCTGGAATGGGACTCTCTGGGCATGACTTTCTCCAAATCTCCCGTGGGAGTCTGGATAATAGTGTTTCTGTTCTCATAAAATAAGTCATGTCCCACACCACAGCTGCTACCACACCTGAGATCAGCTGCCTTAAATTGTCCCCATGAACTTTCACCTTGTTAACTGATATTTCCTGACAGCTGAGAAGCAGGCTTTAGCAGGGCTTCCTTGGAGAGACATCAAACTTGTTTAGTGTGATATGGTAACCGACTGGCTGATTCTGTCCATAAAACATAAAATAAACTCTTTATATTTCTGAGACATGAAATACCAAGGACAGGCATAGAAATCTCTTAATGTCAATGTACTGGCTGGTAAAATTAATTTGCTTTAACACGAAATGATTTTATTTGAACTGATCCTCTAAATAAATAAGTGAAAATTTATTTTTTTAAAAAAGAGGAAGTAGTAATTATTTGTTTTATCAAGAATAAGTTTGGGAATATAGCTAACAAGAGAAGTGAAGGACCTCTTCAAGGAGAACTACAAACCACTGCTCAAAGAAATCAGAGAGGACACAAACAAATGGAAAAACATTTCATACTCATGGATAGGAAGAATTATAGATTCAATGCTGTTCCCATTAAACTACCACTGGCATTCTTCACAGAATTAGAAAAAACTATTTTAAAATTCATGTGGAACCAAAAAAGAGCCCAAATAGCCAAGACGATCCCAAGCAAAAAGAACAAAGCTGGAAGTATCACACTACTTTATACTATAAGGCGACAGTAACCAAAACAGCATGATACTGGTACAAAAACAGACACATAGACTAACGGAACACAATAGAGAACTTAGAAATAAGACTGCACACCTAAAACCATCTGATCTTCAATAAAACTGACAAAAGCAAACAATAGGGAAAGGATTCCCCTTTGTAATAAATGGTGCTAGGAAAACTGGCTAGCCATATGCTGAAAATTGAAACTGGATCTCTTCCTTACACCACATACAAAAATTAACTCAAGATGGGTTAAAGATTTAAATGTAAAACCCAAAACTATAAAAACCCTAGAAGAAAATCTAAGCAATACCATTCTGGACATAGGCATGGGCAAAGACTTCACAATGAAAACACCAAAAACCAAATGCAACAAAAGCAAAAATTGACAAATGGGATCTATTCAAACTAAAGAGCTTCTGTACAGCAAAAGAAACTATCATCAGAGTGAAAGACAACCTACAGAATAGGAGAATATTTTTGCAATCTATCCATCTGACAAAGGTCTAACATTGAGTCTACAAGGAACTTAAATTTACAAGAAAAAAGCAACCTCATTAAAAAGTGGGCAAAGGACATTAACAGACACTTCTTAAAATAAGATGTTTATGTGGCCAACAAACATGAAGAAAAGCTCAACATCACTGATCATTAGAGAAATGCAAATCAAAACCACAATGAGATATCACCTCATGCCAGTCAGAATAGTGAGTCAAGAAACAACAGAGGCTGGCAAGGTTACAGAGAAAAAGGTACACTTTTATACTGTTAGTGGAAGTGTATATGAGTTCAACCATTGTGGAAGACTGTGGTGATTCCTCAAAGATCTAGAACCAGAAATACCATCTGACTTAGCAATACCATTATTAGGTATATACCCCCCAAAATATAAATCATTCTATTATAAAGATGTGTGCACATGTATGTTCACTGCAGCCCTATTCACAATAGCAAAGACATGGAATCAACCCAAATGCCCATCAATGATAGACTGGATAAAAAAAAAAAGTGGTACATATACACCATGGAATGCTATGCAGCTGTAAAAAGGAACAAGATCATGTCCTTTTTAGGGACATGATGGAGCTGGAAGCCATTATCCATTATCCATAGAAAACTAATGCAGGAACAGAAAACCAAATACCACATGTTCTGACTTATAAGTGGGAGCTGAACGAAGAGAACACATGGACACTGGGAGAAGAACAACATGCACTGGGTCCTGTCCGAGGGAGGGAGAGCATCAGGAAAAACAGCTAATGCATGTCGGGGTTAATACGTAGGTGATAGGTCGACAGATGCAGCAAACCACCATGGCATGTTTACCTATGTAAACCTGCACACACTTAACATGTACCTGGAACTTTATAAAAAAGTAATGAACAACACTTCGGTGAGCTAAAGACGTCTGCCTTATTTTGTTCATTAAACTTTTTCTTTTGAAAAATCAAAGTATTAAAAAAAGAATAGGTCCTATTTAAAAAATTACAGTATTATTCCTTAAGGCGTCAAACTCCTATTGCATTTTAGATGACCTGATTTAAAACCAACCAACCAACCAACCAACCAACCATTTAAAAATTCTGCTTTAAAATCCAAGACTGGACATGGTGGCTCACGCCTGTAATCTCAGCACTTTAGGAGGCTGAGGCAGTTGGATCTCCTGAGGTCAGGAGTTTGAGACCAGCCTGGTCAACATAGTGAAATCCTGTCTCTACTAAAAATATAAAAATTAGCTGGGCATGGTGGTAGGCACCTGTAATCCCAGCTGCTCGGAAAGCTGAGGCAGGAGAATCACTTGAACCCCGGAAGCTGAGGTTGCCATGAGCTGAGATCATGCAACTGCACTCCAGCATGGGCAACAGAGTGAGACTCCATCTCCAATACTACTACTACTACTAATAATAATAATAATAAATCCAATGTATTTACCTTATTAATTTAATTTAATTTAATTTTTTGAGACACAGTCTCACTCTGTCACCCAGGGCTCACTGAGAACTCCATCTCCCAGGCTGAAGCAATTCTCCCACCTCAGGCTCCCAAGTAGCTGGCTCTACAGGTACATAGCACCAAGCCTGGCTATTTTTAAAAAAAATTTTTTTGTAAAGATGAGGTCTCACTATGTTGCCTAAGTTGGTCTCAAACTCCTTCACTCAAGTGATCCTCCTGCCTCAACCTCTCTAAGTTCTGGGATTATAGGCATAAGCCACCATGCCTGATAAAAAATCCAATTTGAATTCAGAATATTAGACCCAGGGCATCAAATAGTTGTTTATATGTTTATATTCTCTTCTCTTATTGTCATTCATGTACAGAGCATTATTAGAATTCAAAAGCAAAAATCTTTTTTCTCATTGAATTTTGGTGAGGAAATATGTAAGTGGGAAAAAGGAAATTTCAAATAAATTAGGAAATAAACTAGACATAAATAAAGCAAGCCAACAAAACTAATGAATTCCCAAAGAGGCACTGAAATTAACTCACTATTTAAATAAAGAAAATGCATTGTAGTATTTCACTATGCGTATCAAAACATCATGTTTTATACTCTCAATACAGTAAAAATACTAAGTAGAAGAAAATGCATTAAAAATGAATGATAATTCTACAATAATTCTCCAAATTACTACTTTAAGAAGACAACTTTAAAACAAATCAATCCAATTTTAATAGCCTAAAAACAGTCTAGTCAAATAATTTTAATAACTGTAGCTACCTCTGGAAATAATATCATCCTAGATTTCAAATCACTGTATATGAAACAAATAGTACAGAATTTGGCCAAACCAAGTGACAGCTGAATGAATACTTTGTTAATAAAAGTTGAAATGAGATAACTATTATCGCTATCTTCCTTCCCTGTACATTAGTCTATTACCACCACTGTTCTCTTCCATTCCGCTTCACCCTCCCTTCCCCGTATTTCAATTTATTTTAACCTCTGCATTATAGCTTTCTTTTTTCTAGTAAGTTTTACTAATTTTGGTCTTTTTCACCTTAAATCCAGATTGTACAGAATTGATCTCCCCAAGTACTGCTTGAATCATGTCACAAAGCTTTGACTGCTTTTCATAGCCTACAGTGTAAAATCTAAATTCCATACATGCTCAGCAGGCCTGGCATTCTATTCCTCTACAGACTCATACATAGTGGGGGCCCAGCTGAATGAACCACTTTGCCCCCTATCGTGCCCTGCTTTCTCTTCACTAGTTTCTGTTCAGGTCATTCCCCTAACCTGGAATATCCTCCCTAGCTCATACCTATCCATCAAAACAAAACTCAGCCTTTCTCAGCTTCTCACATTCTGCCTATTCTGATTTCTCCATTCAGAGGATTTTATCCCCTGAATGACTGAAGTCACAATTCCAAGTCCAAAAGTAGTTCATTTGCCACTCTACATCAGTGGTCCCCAATCTTTTTGCCACATAGGACGGATTTTATGGAAGACAATTTTTCCACGGACCGGCAGGGCATGGGGGAGTGGTTTCAGGATTCAAGTGATTACAATTATTGTGTACTTTATTTCTATTATTATTGCATTGTAATATATAATGAAATAATTATACAACTCATCATAATGTAGAATCAGTGGGAGCCCTGAGTTCGTTTTCCTGAAACTAGACTGTCCCATCTGGAGGTGATGGGAGACAGTGACACATCATCAGGCATTAGATTCTCATAAGAAGCTGGGAACCTAGATCCCTTGCATGTGTAGTTCACAACAGGGTTCCTATTCCAATGAGAATCTAATGCGGCTGTTGGTCTGACAGGAGGCGGAGCTCAGGTAGCAGTGCTAGCGATGGGGAGCAGCTGTAAATACAGATAAAGCTTCACTCACTCACCTGCCGCTCACCTCCTACTGTGTGTCCTGGTTCCTAATAGGCCATACACCTGTACCAGTCAATGGCCTTGGGGTTGAGGAACCTGCTCTACATAACTTCTCTAAAATATGACAATTACCACTTCCTCCTTGAAGCATTTTTGCATTATAAATTATACAGTATATGTTCATTGTAGAAAAAATTTAAAAATATAGACAAGATTAAAGTTAAACACAATCCCACTGCTTCCATATCCAGTGTTTAATAAAATTCTATATTCTTTCACTGTAAAAAATGTATATATAATTACAAAAGATGGAATGATGTAAATGTACTTAATACCACTGAACTGTATTCTTAAAATGATTAAAATGGTTTTATGTTATATATACATTACCACAATAAAAAAGATTAGGCAGTATGTACTGTTTTGTAACATTATTTTTCATTTAGTAGTCAGTAATACATTTCTATGACATTTCTAGTACTTAAAAGTATTTTTAGTGGTTACATTGTATAGCAGAAATTCTCAAATTATGGCCCAAGTACTCTTGGAGGGTCTTGAGACTCTCTTGGGAGGATCATCAGAGTAATACTAAAATCATCAGAGTAATACTAACACGTCATCTACTTTTTTCACTCTGATTAATTTATGAATGTACAGTCAAGCTTTCCAATATATGGCAACAGATTTAGCACAGAAGCAGATAGGAGAATCCAGTTGTCTTCTATTAATATTAAGCCAGTTGTTAGAGCTTGGCAAAAACATAAAACAATGAGATCTTCTCACTTTATTTTTTTCATTTAAAAAATATAGTTATATTCATAAATGGGCCAGGTGCAGTGGCTCATGCCTGTAATCCCAGCACTTCGGGAGGTTGAGATGGGTGGTGGATCACCTGAGGTCAGGAGTTCGAGACTAGCTGGACCAACATGGTGAAACCCTGTCTCTACTAAAAATACAACAATTAGCTGGGTGTGGTGGTGGGTGCCTGTAATCCCAGCTATTTGGGAGGCTGAGGTAGGAAAATCACTTGAACCCAAGAGGTGCAGGTTGCAGAGAGCTGAGACAGCACCATTGTACTCCAGCCTTGGTGACAGAGCAAGACTCCATCTCAAAAAAACAAACAAACCAAAACCCAAAACAAACAAAAAGCATTTATGTTAAAATGATTATTTTAAAATAGTGATAAATTCATATTAAAACTCTTTATTTTTTTATTTTTCAGTTATATCTATAGATCAATAGATATAGCCCACATAAATTAAATTTCTTTGTGTTCTCAGTAACGTTTAAAAATACAGTCGGCCCTTTGTATCGGTGGGTTCCACATCTATAGATTCAACTAACCTAAGATCAATAATATTTGGGAAAAAAGTGCTTCTTTACTGAACATGCACAGATTTTCTTTTCTTGTCCTTATTCCCTAAATAATACAACAACTCTTTAAATAGCATTTACATAGTATTAGGTATTATAAGTAATATAGAGATGATTTAAAGCATATGAGAAAATGTGCATAGGTTATATGCAAATACAACATCATTTATATCAGGGACTTAAGCATCCATGAATTTTGGTATCCGAGGGAGGTCTTGAAACTAATCCTCCACAGATATACCTAAACAGAACAATACACCAAAAGGTCTTGAAAAAAAAGTTTTGAAAACTGCTATTGTGCAGCAAAATATAATTTCTAACAGCTTATTTTATGACTCCATATTATTAAGCATTGAATATGGAAAGAGAATGCTAAAATAAAAATGTGATGAACAAAAATCTTGAAGCTCTATCTTTCAGCACATTGAGAATGATATCTGAAGAATAATTTCCTAGGATAATTAATGAGTATAAAAGAAAATACACATTTTTAGCTGTTTGATAAATGGTGACAAATTTCACTCCAAGACTTGCATTTCTACCTGCAGTTAATAAGTGTTTATTTTCTTCTATGCTCATAAACATTGGGAGATGCAGCTCTAAATTTCTCTGATTATTAGTGAGATTATACTTCTACTGTTGTGAATTTCCTGTTCACAGCAATTTTTCATTTTTCTCTTGTTTGTGTTTTTTAAATTGTTTCATATGTATTCTCTCTATATAAACAATATTAAATGTTCTCTATATAATGCAAACACTTTTATCATTATGTTATTTTTGTTCCTGGGCTTTTGTTTTATTTTTGACATTTAGAATTCTAAAAATGTTACACTGTGAAACCTCGCTCTCATTTTTAACTCTACACTTTTGTAACATACATATTCATATTGTCTTTCAATACTTTTGCTATTTTATGTTTATGTTTAAATATGTAATCCACCTGGTATGGGTTATAGATCTAACAGAAATCATTTATAAAATAGTTTGTTATTACTCCAAATTTATAAAAATAAAAGCCAAACCTTATTTTTTAAAATAAAGCACACATCTATTTATTCATTCAGCAAGTACTCTTTAAGGCAATAGAGGGTACAGAGGAGTAAATAAAATTGAAGTTCCTGCCCTTATGGAGCTTACAATCTCATGGAAGAGACAGTCAATAGACAAGGCAAAATACGTAAATTAGGAGTGTAAATTAGGAATTCTGTTGTATGTAGATTGAATGTGAGATGCTCGTTAAATATTGAAGTGGATTTGTCAGCTAGTTAACCGGAAATGGCATATAAAGTGTGGAGTTTTGGCTGGGCACAGTGGCTCATACCCGTAATCCCAGTACTTTGGGAGGCTGAGGTGGGAGGATCACTTGAGGCCAGGAGTTTGAGACCAGCCTAGTCGACATAGTGAGACCCCACCCCTAAACAAAGCAAAAAAGAAAAGCGCAGTCTCATAGATCCTATACTCAGAAGGGCCTCATGCTTTTCTGTCAACATCTTAACATGTTTAATAATTGTTGAATCCACCCCCACAACGTTGCTTTGAGGGAAGGATGGGGAGAACAAATTAAGTAGCTGGTCTTGCCAACTGGATATAACAACCTAGAATATAATGAAGAGGCTAGAGCTAGAAGTATAATTTTGGAGGCTTATGAGTAAAGATAGTGTTTAAAATCATAGAACTGAATGAAAGCACCCAGGAATGAGTATAGGTTGAGAGGATGTCAGAGGACTGAGACTTGGGATTCTCTAAATTTGAGAAGTCTGGAAAATAAGAAAGCTTATACAAAAGAGACTAAGAAAAGATATCCAGTAAGGCCAGAGGAAAACCAGGAGACTGTGATATTATATTAAGCAAATTGAAGAAAGTGCTTCAAAATGAAGTGATCAGTTGGATCAAATAATATTGAGAGATAGAGTAAGATAAGAACAGTAGATTGATCTTTGGATTTGCCATGATGGAAAGCTGTTGCTCTTAACAAGAAGACATTAAGTGGTGCATGGGTTGAAGAATGAGAGGAAAGGATATAAAGACAGAAGTACATATAATTGTTTATCAGAGATTTGCTCCAATGGAGAAGAGGGATATGGTTTCTAGAGAGGGATTACAAAAATGTCGAGAGCTACTTACTGCACATTTCTTTTCTGATGGGACTAGTCTAGAAAAATGGGAAAACTGACGATATAAAGGAGGGAGATGATTATTGGAACACAGCCCTTGAGTGAGGGAGAGGGAATGAGATCCAGAGGACACATATGAGAATACACATACATAACCCTAGAGTCGTGCAAGTTCAGCTCATCCACTGTAATGGGAGAGAAGGCAGAGTACAAGGATGCAGATGTGAATATGTCGGTGGATTTGGGAGGTAGGAGGATAAGAGCAGTCTTTCCTGATTGCTGCTGTGAAATAAAATAAAAACTTCTGGACTGTGCTGTTATATTTTGTAGATCTAAACCATGCTCACATCTCTACTGAACTGAAAGTTAATTTTCTCAGAAAATGAAGGTGGGAGGGAGAAGAGTGGGAATTCTAAATCAGCTTTTTGAAAAATTAGGTTCAGATTTTGACAAGAGGGCCAAAACAACAATTCCACGGGAAAATAATATTCTTTTCAGCAAATGGTGCTGGGACAAATGGATATACACATGCAAAAGAATGAAGCTAGATCCATACCACACACTGTAAGTAAAAACTAACTCAAAATGGATTAAAGAATAAATGTAAGAACTAAAACTATAAAACTCTTAGAAAAAAAAAACAGATGTAAATCTTCATGATCTTGTATTAGGCAACAGTTTATTAGATGTGACGTCAAAATTATAAACAAGAAAAACAATAGATTAATTGGACTTCATCAAAATTTAAAATTTTGTGTTTCAAAAGACCATATCAAAAAATTGAAAAGATAACCCATAGATTATGAGAAAATATTTGCATATCATATATCTGATAAGAGTCTTATATCCAGAATAAAAAATGAACAGAGAATTTGAAAAGACATTAAGAAGATATATAATTGGCAATTAAACACATGAAAAGATGTTCAACATTATTATTCATTAGGGGAATGCAAATCGAAACACAATGAGACATCACTTCACATCCAGTAGGATGGCTATAATAAAAGAACAGACAATAACAAGTGCTGGTGAAGATGTAGTGAAACTGGAACCATCAAACATTGCTGAAAGGAATGCAAAATTAAGCAGCTGCTTTCTCATTCCTTAAAAAGTTAAACACAGATTTAACATATGACTCAGCAATTCCACTCCTAGGCTTATACCAAAGAGAACTGAAAACATATGCCCATATGAAGGCTTCTACAGAAATGTTCATGCTAGTATTACTCATAATAGCCAAAGAGTAGGTCCAACCCAAATGTCTATCAACTAAAGAATGGATAAGCAAAATGTGGTTCATACAATGAAATATCATTCAGACATAAAAAGGAGTGAAGTACTGATACATGCTACAACATAGATGAACCTTCAAAACATATGCTAAGTGAAAGAGAGACACAAAAGAACACATATTATGTGATTCTATTTACATAAAATGTGCAAGAGTTGGGACTTCATAGGCAAGAAGAAATTTAAACTGACTATTGACAAAGTGGGAGAAGGGCACTCAGAAAAAAGGGAAAATGTTAGCAGAGATATGGAAGTGTGAAACTACTACATTTGAAATAACGTGGTTGTGATGTAGCTCAGATAAAGGATGAAGACCCACAGAAGTGTAAATCAGGAAGGCAGGCTTAGCCAGATTTTTAAAGACCTTTGAAGACCTTAAACTTTATTGAACAAGTCCTCTTTGGTTTTACATCACTTCTATTGTGCTGCTTTTAAACAACTCTTTCTATTATGTGTTATTGCTAATCATGTATTTGTTTGTCTCAATGAATGTTCTGGTAGATACCCAACAATCCACATCACACCTTAGTTCTGTCTGGCTCTTCTGGGCCCAGTGCATATGTGCAATACATAGACTGTGTCCAATAATAATTCGTTAACTTTAATTACTGAAATAAATCCAGCTAAGACCACAGGAGTCCAGATATACTCTGATGATCTATATGCTACTAGAATGATCTGTAGATATGACAATAAATTTCTTTACCATTACTTATTTACCATTTCATCAACTACTCATACTATAAACAAAATTAGAAAAAAAGTTTTAATTGAAGTTTCGATTCCAGTAAAATGTCAAAATTCAAGTAGTCATAGCAATTGTACTGAAGGGCAGATTTTGGTGAATGAGTAGAGAACAATTTGTTCTTTAATAATCAAAATACTGAGGGAGATATCAGAGACTTTCATTTGAAAAGGGGACTGAAGTTAAAGCCTAGAAAATATTTTTAACAGATATGTTGCTTATATGAAATAGTTTGTCTAAGACCTTGGGATATTTTTCATGGGAATTAGTGGCAGTCAAGAATAAATTACAAAATGGTCTGCTGCATGCAAAGATACAGTTAGATATTTCTAGCAATCCAGTTTGAGACGTTGGGACCCTTTTCGAGTCTCCCTTTCAATACATCTTTCTTATGAAAGCCAAAGAGTGGAAACATCTCAGGAAATGGCAGCTCTGCAGGGGAATTTCGTGCTGAAGCTCACGCTGTGCTTTTCACAAAGCAGCCTGAGGGGCTCCCTCATTCATATGGGTGCCACTGCAGCTGCCCCTGTAGTTGGCTATGATATTTGGTAATTTTTCAAATTATATTATATATGATATGATTATAAATTCTTGTATCTAAGAATCCTTGTTTCATTTCAGCTTCAGTAGTCAATTAAAAAACTCTGAAACTTGGCTCCAAGTAGCAGAGAGTGAAACACTGTAAGGGAACAAACACATGTTCAGGAAGTAATTGGAGTGCCCTTTATGAAGTACAAACACAGGATAGTTATGACTGTTTTTCTGGCTGGCTGGACTTCAGAAATGAAGTCAGTCATATTTCATTGCAGATTAGATACCTTGAAGGGCAATGGTTACAGTTAAGGTTGTCAAACGTTGATTCATTATTAATACTGCTGAAACTTAGATTCTCATGAAATACACTATTGTAATACATTATTAAATTATACAGTGTTCTTTGACAAGTGTCACAAGGCACACACTTTCTGCCACAAGCACAGAGAGCTGCATAGAAATATTATGAGCCTTGTAAAACAATGGATTTCTCCCAGATAGATGTGCAGCACGTTTACTGACAGACATGCAACAAGATGCACAGACACTGTGCGGGGACAATGAGAGTGCACGGCTGTCCTGACTTCTGTAGTATCTCTAATGGTGTGCAATGCAGGGTTCCCTTGGGTCAGTACTTTCCAAGCATCACAAGAGGGAAAACTGGCATATTAAAACATTCGATTATTTTAGAGTCAGACTTCAATCTCTAACCTAAGTCTAGCTCAGCTAGATGAAGAAAGGTCAGCACTCTCATCTGACAGTGGAATTCAAATTCAAATTGGGCACATATAACAATATCACAGTAATGACTAGGATAGCAGCAACTGAGTACATGCCCCCTCGGTACTGGCATGAACACAAAGGAGACCTAAGACACAGTCTCTCTCCTTCAGAAACTAACTCATCATCGGGTTGGAATGAATATACAAAAACATACTATTTATGTGGGAAAGGAACTCAAGGTAGAAAATCAGGTAGGAAATAATAGTGAAATCATCAGAAGACCTATATTTAATCTCAGGCTGAAACTACAATAACTATATGATCCTGTAAAATTCATCTAACTCAATAAATATTTGTGAAATGAATAACCTTTTTAGAATCATGGGTTCTTCATCCAAGGTCATTTTGCAGATCTGAGATTATTGTTACAGGGCTGACTGACAAAAGTGTGATGTAGCCAGAAAATGTTATGTATAGGGTTATCATAATTTGTAAAGCAAATATAAAGACAAAATATGATACATGATCAGATCTTGGAGAGATTATCTGAAACCAAGATAGTCCTGGAAAGTGTGGGTTCTCTGCTGGCTCTAGGCATGAAGGAAAGACAAGCATAGAGGTGGAGAAAAGACACCTGAAGAGGCAGGTAGAGGGCAGAGCAACGGGTCCCGTGTAGGCTAGGCACAAGTAAGCTACTACATAGATCTGAGCAGGAGCAGAGTCTGTTTAAACTCCTGTGTCTGCGGAGATGGTAAGGGTGAGGAAGCTGTGGGGCCAAATAAAGACACTGAGCAGTGAGGTTGTCAAAGAGCATTCTGGAACTGGCTGGCTATGCCTGGATGACAGGGGTAGGGAGGAGGGGAAGGGTTTAGGTTATCTGAGGGACTGAGAAGACATGTCTGCTAGTTAGAATGACATGAGTGAGACTCAGCAGAGAATTCTGAATGGGAAATACAGAACCAGAAGCCAACACATAGAGTTAAGAATTGAAGACAGAGGCACTGGAATAATTTGTGTGATGAACATGAATCCAGTATGTTAGTGAAATGGATAAAATGTAATCATTTTCTAACCACAAGGTGATGGAGACTTACATTAGGGTTGAGATCATGAGGTAAAAAACGAGACAAGCGATGTTGGAGATATTGAAAAAAAAAATACTGACAAGGATTGGTGACCGATGACAGAAAAGGCTTTGAGTCTGGTGGTTGGGAGAATGAAATACAGAGCAAAGTTGAGAGAGAAAAATGAAAATGAGTTCCATTTGGGCGTAGTGAGTTTAAGGTACACCCTGAAGTGTAGATTGTCTGGCAGCACTGGAGACCTAGGACAGAGCTCAGGCCCGAGATACTGATTTCTGACTTTTTCCTTCTGTGGCACTAGATAAGCCGTGGAAGAAACAACAGATAGACAGAAAGCAAACAGCCTAGGAAGGAAACTTTGAGGACACTGCATTTCGGACAGAAGGGCGAAGGAAGGAACATCGCAGCAAGAGGAAGCAATATAGGAAATAGGAGAATTTTCACGAATCTATGAAGTACCACAATACATTTACTATAATAAAAAAATGTTTTTTTTAAAAAATTGAAAAAATGTGTGAGATGCATTCCTGGGTAAATACATAGAAATAAGCCCGGAAGAACACGTAACCAAACCTGTAATAGCAGTTACCCCTCGGGGAGAAGGGAGTGAATTAGAATCGTGAAGCCAGAGAATCAAAGGGAACTTTAGCCATAAGTGATGTATTAAATTTTTGAAGAAGAACGTATTTCCTAGATAACAAAAAAGTATTAGGAAAAGGAATAAATAGATAAGAAAGTACTTTTAGAACAGAACAACTCTCATCTGAAACACACTCTCGCATGGTAAGATTTATTTTTAATATACACTGAAAAGTAATTTATCATGATTCCCCCACTTATCTATCAAATTAAGAACACATCTGTAACAAAAGCAAAGACATTTTCTTTAACTCTATATTCTTCATATTATTTTAGATAAATATTTGGCATAGTGGTAGCTATTTCTTTATAGAAAATAAAAGTATTTAATATTAATCTCTTTATGAGGCGCCTGAGTACAAAATTTTCATTAATTGTCAACTTATCTATGGTACCTTGAAAGAAGGCCATGAACTTCTGTTGACACTCAAACCTAATGACAATTTTCCTGGAGTCACAGAGGTTGCCTTAATCCTCATAGCAAGCTGGTTAACCTTTCTGCTTACAAACAATGGAACTATGATTTTTTTTTAATGAAACTTCTGAGATGTTTCAGCTTTTTCTTTCTGTTTTAACGTCTGCCTGAAATACTGATTACTTCAATAACTTTTGATTATGGTACAGTAAGCTACAATTTGGAATCCTGCCAGGATGAGAAAACAAAGAGCTTTTCCCCCTCTTCCTCTCCCTCCTTAGGAATTATTTTTCATGAGAACCTGATCTTTATTCCACCACCATGCTCTGATGTAGTTAAAGAAAAGTATGAAGGACAAAATCTCTTAAAATGTAACAAACATTAACTGTCTCTGCAGATGGCATTAACTTAATAACAATGGCTGTATTCCAGCATTTTGTAATAAAGTGACATTCTTGTTAAAGAAGAAAACCTAGGCAATACCATTCAGGACATAGGTATAGGCAAGCACTTCATGACTAAAACACAAAAGGCAATGGCAACAAAAACCAAAGTGGACCAATGGGGTCTAATTAAACATAAGAGCTTCTGCACAGCAAAAGAAATTGTCAATAGAGTGAACCGGCAACCAACAGAATGGGAAAAAATTTTTGCAATCTACCCATCTGACCAAGGGCTAATACCCAGAATCTACAAGGAATTTAAACAGATTTACAAGAAAAAAAAAACCCATCAAAAAGTGGGCAAAGGATATGAACAGGCCCTTTTCAAAAGAAGACATTTATGCAGCCAACAAGCATACGAAGAAAAGCTCACCATCACTGGTCATTAAAGAAATGCAAATAAAAACCACATTGAGATACCATCTCATGCCAGTTAGAATGGCAATCATTAAAAAATTAGGAGACAACAGATGCTGGAGAGGATGTGGAGAAACAGAAACACTTATACTGTTGATAGAGTGTCAATTAGTTCAACCATTGTGGAAGGCAGTGTGGCAATTCCTCAAAGATCTAGAAATAGGAATACCATTTAACCCAGCAATCCCATTACTGGGTATATACCCAAAGGATTATAAATCATTCTATTATAAGGACATACGCACATGTATATTTATTTTGGCACTGTTTACAATAGCAAAGACTTAGAACCAACCCAAATACCCATCAATGATAGACTGGATAAAGAAAATGTGGCACATATACACCATGGAATATTATGCAGCCATAAAAAAGGATGAGTTCGTGTCCTTTGCAGGGACATGGATGAAATCGAAAACCATCCTTCTTAGCAAACTGACACAAGAACAGAAAACCAAACATCACATGTTCTCACTCATAAATGGGTTTGGAACAATGAAGACACGGACACAGGGAGGGGAACATCATATACCAGGATGTGGGGGGGTGGGAGACTAGGGGAGGGATAGCAGGGGGAGAAATACCTAATGTAGATGACCGGGTGATGGATGCAGCAAACCACCGCCATGGCACGTGTATACCTATGTAACAAACCTGTACAATCTGCACATGTACCCCAGAACTTAAAGTACGATAAATAAACTTAAAAAAAAAAGCACATCCCTCCTCACTCCAACTTTTTTTTACATTTGTATTTGTTTAAACAGTATCATTGAGGTATATTTTACAT
Source organism: Cacajao melanocephalus (assembly GCA_963573385.1). Lineage (NCBI taxonomy): Eukaryota > Metazoa > Chordata > Mammalia > Primates > Pitheciidae > Cacajao > Cacajao melanocephalus. The sequence continues at coordinate 17,547 of CAUYLG010005485.1, read as the reverse complement.
CTCATAAAACCTACCTATTTCTACAATTCAGTGACTTTTAGTAACTTTACCAAGTGATATTACCATTCAAGACTGGGACAAATAACAAATTGTTAAGTAGAAGATTTGGAGAAAGATTTTGTGGGCTCTGTGTATTTTGTACACATGCACATTTATTTTTCAATTTAAAATATATGAACTAGCCAATAAGTTGTCGTGGCAAGTAACTGCAAATGAAAATAGCTTCATAATTTCATTTTTAAAATAAAAATATGATTGTTATATTACATATTAAAATAATTTGGTTACTTCAAAGATATAGAAAGAATTTGAAATTTATTTTTAATTAAATTTATTTTAATTATCTCCAATTATCTTTTGATAATTTGTCTCACAAGGAGTTAAGCCAAATTAAAAAGTAAACGTCTCTTCACAGATACAACAGATCTATGGATAGAGGCAGGAAGTTGAAAAAGTTTCTGTGTGATGGAGGTGGCCAGGTTAAACATGAATGATGTTGCTATATCTAGACTTTTAAGGCTGTCTGGCTCCATTTTTAGAAACTAGAAAGTTGGGCCAGACATGGTGAATCATGCCTGTAACCCCCGCACTTTGGGAGGTCGAGGCAGGTAGATCATTTGAGCTCAGGAAGTCGAGGCTGAAGTGAGCCGAGACTGTACCAGCGTCCTCTAGCTTGGGCGACAGAGTGAAGGCCTGTCTCAAAAAACAAACAAACAAACTAGAAAATATATAAGAAATTTATAAATACAGCTATGGATTTGTTTTAACTGGGGATAATATATTCGACCAGAAGAACAAATAGTTGCTACAGCAATGGATAGCTGTGCCTTCACTCCATAATCTCACTTCTTGATTTTGATCTCAGAAGTACTGATTCCTTCTCCAAAAAGAGGCTCTTTTCTTGTTAACTTTAGCAGCAAAAAACTTATTTTCATTTTCTGATTGGATGAATAAAAATGACATAAACCAACAAATATTTAATTTTTTTTCTCTGTTTTACTTAAGGCATTCTTGACATAATTCTTTACAAGGTAATTTGGTAAAATAACATTGACACTAGCTCTTGTCACCTAGCCACTTGACTCAGGTTTTTAAACTAGAGAACTGTAAAGAGGACTAGCATTTTGTATCTGTGCCCCTTATTGTTTTCTTAGCTGTTCCTCATTGGCCAAGGCTAATTCTTCTACTGCTTATGACCTTCCCTCTCCACTGTGCAGAAGGTGCACTGCCCAGCACTGTTTGTTCACAGAGGTTATAATGTGAAAAGTGTCCTTGGGGTTGTACAACACCCAAGCTGCCTTACACAAGATGTGACCACCGAGTCTCCGGATTCCCTCCTGGAGGTCCTTGTTCTATGACCTCCTAGCTTCCAACATCAGCTTCTCCTCTCCACTGGCTCTGCCCCACTACCTACATTTGATTCATTAAAATATTTAAATACCCCAGATGTAACACAATAAACATTGAAAAACTCCAAATCTTTCTGGACCAAGCCTTCCTGTGAGCAGCAGTCTATTCTCTCCCACATCTTCAAGGGATGTAAAGGCCACATAACTAGATCTCAATAAAGATTAACATCTGTTGAAGGAACCAACACTGCAATTGTCTCCAAATTCTACCTCTTCCAATCCATCCTGCACACTGACGGAAGGTTACTTTTCCTAATACACTAAGTCCCCATGGTACCAATCACCTCCCTACCCAGCGCATACTTTCATTAGCTTCTTATTACCTCTTGGATAAAATACAGGTTCTCCTATTTCTGTTCTTTTGCATTTGCTATAATCTCTGCCTGGAATGCTCTTTCCTTGATTTTTACAGACTTTCTCCTCCTCCTTATGTCTCAGAACAAGCTTTCCCTGACTACTCAAACTACAACAATCTTTGCGTCAGTCTATTATATTAACTGTTACAATTTCTTAATACTTTTCATTTATTAGAGCTGAAATTATCTTCTTCACAGTCTTTTTTTCTATCATGTCTCTCTGTTGCTTTCCTCATTAGAATGTACGATTCCTTAACACAGGGACCTGATTGGTTTTGTTCATTTCTCTGCATCTCCAGTTTTAAAGCAGTACCTGGAACCAGAGGTTAACCACCCAAACATTTGTTCAACGAATGAAAGATTGAATAACTACCTGAACCAGGCATTCAAGGTCCTCAATGACATGACCTCACTCCACCTTCCCAGCCTTACCTCCAACTAATTCCAGTTTGCATTTTCCAAAATACCTGTTATACCTCCTAAATAAGCATATCTACAATACTCTTCTTTTTCTTCCTACTAATTATCTTCATCATTTAAATTATCTTCATCAGATCCAGCTCAAATGCCATGTTTTCTATAAGGCAATACAATGTGGTAAGCTCCTTACTAAATTATTTCTCTGTTTAACGTCTTCTTTCAATTTCCTGGAGGATTTTTATTTTAAAAATAGGTTATAAGTTACAATAGAAGATATTATAATGAAAAATTGTATAATTTCTAGAATTATAGTAATTCTAGTAGTAAATATGATTCAAGCTAGTAGTAAATAAGATTCAAGCCTGAATTTATCTATTTTAAGAAAACTGTGGCCAGGTGCGGTGGTTCACGACTGTAATCCCAGTACTTTGGGAGGCCGAGGTGGAACACTTGAGGTCAGGAGTTCCAGACCAGCCTGACCAACATGGTAAAACCTTGTCTCTACTAAAAATACAAAAAAATTAGCCAGGTGTGGTGGCACATGCCTGTAGTCCCAGCTACTTGGCAGGAGAATTCCTTGAACCCAGGAGGTGGAGGTTGCAGTGAACTGAGATTGTGCCACTGCACTCTAGTGTGGGCGACAGAGCAAGACTCTCTTTCAAAAAAAAAAAAAAAAAGAAAGAAAGCAAAGAAAATTGCAGGCCTTTTTCTTCAAGTGTACCAGAGAAGTCTGCTTTCAGTTATAATGTGCAACATAATGGTTAAAAAGCAACATTCAAAATTGTTTTGTGAGAGCTGGTTCTAGTGACAGCTTTGATCTCTAAATTGCAGATAATATTTTCCATTGAACACACTATGAAAAAGCATCCAAAAATAACAATTCAGCGTTAACCATGAGCCTGACATAACTTCTGTTGATTAAATCACTTATTTCAATCCAGGAAACAAAACAACTAGAATGCTTCTGTGATAAGAACTATTAGTCAGAAGATTCTTAAAACAGAGAGTGAATTTTAAATATTTTTACCGATCTAAGTCCTGTTAACTCCAGTGGTAGATCAATGCAGAAACACCTATATATGTGGGCCTAAACATCAGAGCAGATAATGCAATATGGACTGTGTAAAGAAAACATGCCAACCTGGATGCCAACTTGGCACTATGAGCATCCTCTGTTGAATTCATGTCTTCCAAGCAGGATTTTCTACGACTTAGCCACAGGCTGAGCTGAGGAATGCCATCAGATAGCTCTGGTTGCAGTACTCTGTGGGCCTGAATAGATCCCTCACTCCTGGACTTTGGGATCTACAAGAAAAAAGAGGGGTGGGAGAGAGCAAGATAAATGTTAAAGTCTTTCAAATTAACTTTTTGAAAAAAGACAATTTATTCCAACTTTGCAATAATCCAATTTATAACACCCCAGAAAAATATCAAGCTAAAAATGAAATTTAAAATTCATATAAAAATTATATAGCAAAGTGCACAGGGAAGCGGAGATACAAATATTTCCAAGGAGAACATTCAAACCTTCTACACCCCATGCCCTACTCAGACAATTTCTCTTCTGAGTGAAATCTTCCCCAGGCCCACCCCTCCTTAGAATAATCATTCTATGTAGTGAGAAATGGTGGGAGTATGTCAGACAGGCAACTTTGGTTGAAGGAAATAAAAATAGTTGGAAAGAGGCAGGAAGAAAAAAGAGCTAAGAACCACTAGAATACAGGATGCCAATGTCTGAAAGGTATTCAGAAATATTTACTACCAATAAGCAAAACATGAATCTGCTGATTTGTAGGGCAAAGTAAGAGCTGATAAATTTTTGATTAAGGTAACGAATAGGAAAAATACAAGGTTTTAGTTTTCTTTTATCTCTGAATGCATGGGCAACACACGTCCCCAGTAAATCCCGGGGTACTGACTTCTCAGACCACATCTAAAGTTATGCTCCCTGTAGCCCTCAAAATACCCTCATGTTCTCTTATTTTAGATCAGAATAAATATGAATACAATCAATATTCTTTTCCTTTAAAATGTAAAAAACATTACGCCAGAATTGTAGGAAAAATGTGAAACCTCGGATCAATTGTATTTGGTGCACTGGAAGCTTTTTCTTGTCTCTAGGATTCTTCCCATGCTTGTCCTTACATCTGGAATGTCATGTGCTCATCACTGGCCACTCAACTGCCTAAACCCAAACCAATCCTAACTTCCTTTGAGGCTGAGATAACTCCAGTGGGCTTCAGGTCTCTCTCTCACCCAGGCTGGAGTAGGGCAGGGGCATGATCTTGGCTCCCTGCAACCTCCACCTCCCGGGTTCAAGTGATTCTCCTTCCTCAACCTCCTGAGTGGGTGGGATTACAGGCATGCACCACCAAGCCTGGTGGTGTATTTTTTTTGTATTTTTAGTAGAGATGGGGTTTCACCATGTTGGCCCGGCTGGTCTCTAACTCCTGACCTCAAGTCATCTGCGTACCTCGGCCTCCCAAAGTGCTGAGACTACAGGCTTGACCCGTAGCACCTGGCCTTAACTTCAGGTCTTAATGACCTTTCCCAACTCTGAATTTCCATAACACCCTACCACATAGTCTACCCTTGATTACACATTGCCTGATACCTTAATCTGAGTTTTTGCATGTTTCTAGGTCATATGGTCTCAGAGGGTTCTCAGCAGATAGAGAATATAGTCTCCTCTTATTATTATTTATCCCTTTCTCTCTCCTTCTCTTCTTATTAACATTTTTACCATAAAGTCTAGCAAAGTTTTGAGTCCATTAATAAATACTTATTGTGAAACAATCCACTTGTCAACCACAAGTTATTCTTAAGACATTAACTATCCTGGAGGTTAGTATAACAGATAATTTTTAAAAGTAATGAGTGATTATGAATATAAATATTGAAGAAATTTATGCCTCTATGAAGATTACATAAAAATTATGTATAACTAAATATATGCAATTATGACTCATCAATTAAAATAGAATTAATTTATAAAACCAATAAAAACACATGCAAACAAAATATATGAACATAATTTGGCAAAAAGGTAAACTTAGGATAGAGCAAAGTGAATACTCAATAAAACTAGTTTTTATTATTGTCATATAAAATTTGCTCAAATCTGATGACTGCCAATTAATTTTTCATGACATTTCTTTGTAGAGCATTCTTAAGCAAGGATAAAATCAGGAAAGCAGGACAATTTTTTTAAATTATAAACTTACAAAAACACTTCTGTAGTCCATATTTGCCAAGATTATCTTTTTATTGACAAAAATTATATATATTCATCCTACACAACATGTTGTTCTGAAATACGCATGCACTATGGAACAGCTAAACAAATAATTAACACATCCATTACCTCACATACTTTTTTGTGGTGAGAAAACTTTAAATCTACTCTCTTAGAAATTTTCAAGAATACAAAGAATACTTTGTAAAAAAATATTAATAGCAAGAACATGCAGGTATAAATACATGCTATTATATACTTCATTAAGGAGTTATTTTTGCATGTGATTATTTTTCGTAAGAGTAGACATGAAAAATCAATAAAAACACTGGAAATGCCATAAGATTTCAAACTAGCCAAAAATCTCACATTTAGACTTAGTTCCTTGCCCATATTAAAGCAAGCACAAGGATAGTTGTTAGGAAACATTTCATAGTGTTAAAATAAGGAGACTGTTCTGGTTGATATTGTGTCAACTTTATTGAGGGACGCAAAGTACTGTTCCTGGGTGTGTCTGTTAGGGTGTTGCCAAAAGAGATTAACATTTGAGTTAGTGGACTGGGAGAAGCAGACCCACCCTCAGTCTGGGTGGGCACAATCCAATCAGCTGCCAGGGCATCGAGGATAAAAGCAGGCAAAGGAACGTGGAAGGACTAGACTGGCTGAGCTTTCTGGCCTCCATCTTTCTCCCGTGCTGGATGCTTCCTGACCTCAAACATCAGACTCCAAGTTCTTAGCTTTTGGAGTTTTAGAATTATATCAGTGGTTTGCCAGGGGCTCTTGGGCCTTTGGCCACAGACTGAAGGCTGCACTGTCAGCTTCCTTACTTTTGAGGTTTCGGGAATTGGACTGGCTTCCTTGCTCCTTAGCTTGCAGACAGCCTATTGTGGGATCACCTTGTGATCATTTGAGTCAATTCTCCTAACAAACTCCTCCTCATATACACATCTATCCTATTAGTTCCGTCTCTCTACTGAACCCTAAAACAGAGACGTTTTAGGTTCAGTGATCATTTTGAGGCTCTAAATTCCACTTAGCCATTTATGTAAACGTGAAATATTCTAGGGTAAAGAAGGTAATATGCAGCTTATTCCAGTCTGTCAGGTTACATTGAAATAGACTTTATAATGAAAAATCACCTAGAACTCAGATACCAGAAACGACATCAGCTATATTTTGCCTAAGTGTATTTTTGTGATGATCTAAGCTCTAAAAAAAAAAACATAAACATGACTGTCATTAACTATGAACTTTAAAATAAAAACTCATTACTTATATATTAAAGTAATACAAATATCTGAGCTTGTGTATAGCATTGCGAAAATACCACACGCAGTTGATGAGAGAATGGAATTTTTAGGAAAAAAGTAGCTCTGTAACTCAGACTTCTAGAACCAAAAATGATACATGCACATTTTGAAGGGAATGACAGTTTTCAAAGATGACTAACGCTATCATCATGAAGATGTACCTTGGAGACCACACTTCCACTACAGAAATGATTATAGGAAAAATGAAAATACTGTGCTATAATTTTAAAACCTGCTGTTTCACTGACAGTAATTAACTTTACTTCGAATGCATTAACTTTGAAGAAAAAGAAAAGGCCATTTTCTTCCTCTCAGGTGGAAGAGGGCTTCTCAGAAACACATGATTTTAGCAAACATAAATTTATACTACTCTTGGCCTTTAAATGTAGGTAGAGAGGATAGTTTTATTTTGATGCTTTGGGTATCCATTTCAGATTCTATCTATTTTAGTATTGGTGTACACTAACTTGGAGGTAGTACTCACAGTTCCTTTCCATCACTGAATTATCTGAAGAGGAATATGGTACCAGTTAGTCAAGGCCAAGGATACAGGTGGGCATGCTATTACAGTCATTACAATGTGGTGTTTAAAGCAATGGTTCTTCTCATGCACAGCTGATTTTGTCTGGACACATTTTTGGTTGTCATGATGGGGATAAGGGTGTATGCTAGTGCAATCTAGCGGGCCCAGACCAGGCAGGTGACTAATCCTTCCATGCACAGGACAGCCTGACACACACACAAAGAGCTATCTGGTTCAACATGTCAGTAGTCCTAAAGTTGAGAAGCCTTGTTTTAGAGGGAACAGTAGGAAGAAATCTGTATTAAGGCAACATCTCTCTTTACACACTTTTCTTTTGCTTCTGTCTTCTCTTTATGCCACTGGTACCTTAAGACATAATAAACCAACACCAGCTGTTAAGTTTTGCACAAGTGGGCCCAGGAGGCCATTTAGACCCACCTTGTCTTGGCAAGAGTTGCTAGTGGCTCCATGAGGGTCAGGCAAGCCCTGATGGGCGGGGACTCCAAATCATGCCAACAGCTTTACTGTAATAAATGGAGTTAATGTGCTGGAGAGACCCACCTGCAGCCTCTCTCATAACGTGGCTGAAGTAAGAAAATGGCCAAGGATTGGGGATACAGACTGGGGAGGCCAGATTTCTCTTTCCACTGTAGTGATAACTGATATCCACTAGCTCACACCACACTTTGTTTCTTTCTTTTAGTCACTTCTTCATTTATTTGGTCATTTGGTAACTTTTGTACTTGAAGGTAAAAACTATAAAATACCCTAGACCACCTATGATAAATACTTTGCTCATAAGAATTCTGCCATTGGCTATTTGAGATAAAGATCTAGGTGTATGTTGTGTGATTTATGTGTACAACTAAAATACAAACAATTCCAGGAATCTCAAAAAAAGCACATTCCATGCATGTATTTGCAGGTGTGCAGTAGCTCTAATTGTGGCATTTTAAAGGAATTTTAGTGTTTAAGATGCCATGAGAATAAAAACAAAGGAATATTCTTTGAGACAGTAAAATTAGAAAACATTCTCTTAAATCCTGGTGCTGCTGCTGTTATAATTAATAATTACTGAGCACTTATTTTGGTTCCAAGAGGTTTACATAAACCAGCCCATTTAATTCTCACAACCACCCAAGGAGTCAGGAGCTGCTATTATTATCATTTAAAAAATGAAGAAACTGAAGCACAAAAAATTTGATTTGTTCCAATGAGTAAGTGGCAGAGTTACTATCAGAATCCAGATAGGCCTCAGTACCTGTCTTAACCACTAGTCTATATACTTGGTTACATGTTAAATGTTGGAACTGGAAGAATAAATGGCATTTTAAATGAAAGTCATATTACCTACCACAATGCAACCATTTAAAAAAATCTTTTTTGGATATTAGAAGTTAAAATTTTCTTTTCTTTAAATTTATTTCTCTGGCACCTGCTGAAGCATTCTAGAAATATAGCCTTAGGAAAAAAAATCGAATTTGAGGACAAAACTAGATGGAAGATATGTTCATCATATTTTTATTTATAATAGAATGAAAATGTAGGCATTCTAAATAACCAAATTACTATCACAGGTAAATTATGGCATATCCACATGTAAAGGATTACTTAGCCATTCAAATACTTATGAAGTTTTAAATAAGACAGTAAAGAACTTTTTATGACATATAGATGAGCTAGGTTAGCAAATAAAAAAATAAGGAGGTAGATATATACCTCCAATAAAACAAGGATCATCATACTTAAAACACACAATAATTTGTTTTGAAAGTCAAAAAACAAATTGTCACAGTCAACACTAAAAATATTTTAAGATGGTCTAATCTTTAAAAATTGAATAAGGAACTCATCACCAAAAAAAAAAAAATTATGTGATACTAGGCATAAATTTACCCTGATAAATTTATGTGACTGAAAATAAAAAAGACAAAAAAGACATTAAAGTATCATGCCTCAATCTTAATTTTTATACATTGCCCTCATATAACTGTGATGATACGATAGTAAGCTATAAGTATAGGCTCTCTGCTTCATGGGAGAGTATAGAGTACAAATTATCTGCCAGTGGATATGAAGCAGGAGAGAATTCATTTACTGTACAGCTTCTTTTCCTTTTTGGAGGGGTAGAAGATTTCTCTACTTCTAAGTTTCTTCCCAGAAAAGTAATGTGCTTGTGAGTCAACCGGAGGAAAATTTTAAATAATAATTTAGTAAGCTATTATGAGACAGTATGGTTAGTAAAGCATTTTTAAAAGCTTAAGCATAATAAATCAATATTTTATCTTAGGAGTCACCCTAAGCACTGTTCAGTTGCTGCGCTTGCATTTTGAAAGTACAGAAACTCTAAGTGTGGACCAGGCATGGTGGCTCACACCTATAATCCTAGCACTTTGGGAGGCCAAGATGAGGGGACTGCTTGAGAACAGATGGTCAAGACCAGCCTTAGCAACATAGTGAGACTCTGTTTCTAAAAAATAATTTAAGAAAAAAAAAAAAAAGCCAGGCTTTGTGGTGTCTACCTTTAGTCCCAGCTACTTGGGAGGCTGAGGTAGAAGGATGGCTTGAGCCCAGGAGGTTGAGGCTGCAGTTAACTGTGACCATGCCACTGCACTCCCGTCTGTGTGACAGAGTGAGACCCTGTCCCAACATCTCTTGCTCCAAAAAAAAAAAAAAAAAAAGAAAAGAAAAAGAAAAAAGAAAAAGGGGAAAAAAAAGACCCAAACTCTGTGTTCTTTTCATGTACTCTATTTTCTTCATCAGGTACTTAGAGAAATGATTAGGAAACGGCAGAAAATTATACTCAGGGCTCGAATGATTATAAAAGATTGAGACAGAAGGATAAAAGGAGTAGCACGAATTTTTAACATTCAGACTTTCTAAAGAAAGTTCACCCATCCTCCTCACTATCTTTGGCCTTTTCTCTCCTCCACCTGTCACTGGAAGACGACAAAGCTTCTTGCCTCTCTTTCATGTTTGTTAAACTCATAATCTTCAAAAGAAGAAATGTGAAATTAACAAAGTACCAGAAAAGAGACGCTTAGTTCTGAATTTGCAAAAAAAAAAAAAAAAAGATACACAGTTTTAATTTAAAGGCCACAGAAAACTCCAAGACAGAAAAAAGCCTTTGTTTTTGCTTAAAAAATGTTTCATTTAGATTTCCAAAGAAGAGATTTGTTTACTAAACTGCTGCTATTCTCCTCATAGATAATTTAATGAATCTCTTCATGCCAGCCATAGTGCTAGCTAATTAATGCTCCAGGTTTTCTTTTCTGAGAAAATTATTAACATGCTGTAGGGAATATATACTTTTAGGAGGGGAGCAGTTTCTTACACATGCTTATCATGTTTTGTAATAGTAAAAATGAGACAATGTTAAACAGAGTTAAAACTAATTAAAATATCATCTTGATCCAAGTTTTAGAGCAAGTCTGTATTTCAGCATAACTCAATTTAACTTTGTTAGAAAAATCACTCATATATGGGAAAAAAGAAATTTTATACTTTAAAAAAAAAGTTTATCTTGAGGCTGAGCGTGGTGGTTCATGCCTGTAATCTCAGCACTTTGAGAGGTCGAGGCAGGCGGATCACTTGAGGCCAGGAGTTCAAGACCAGCCTGGCCAACATGGTGAAACCCCTTCTGTACTAAAAATACAAAAATTAGCCAGGTGTGGTGGTGCAAGCCTGCAATACCAGTAACTCAGGAGTCTGAGGCAGGAGAATTGCTTGAATCCAGGAGGTGGAGGTTGCAGTGAATGAAGATCACACCAGTCCACTCCAGCCTAGGCAAATGAGAAATATTCTGGCTCTGTGTCTAATTTAAAAAAAAAAAAAAAAAAAAAAAAAAGCTTATCTTGAAATATAAGAGATCAAATCAATTATAGGTTCAGTGTGACCCAAGCAAGTAACACCCCTTAGTTCTTTGTTTTCCTCAACTCTGCCCCTCTCATCTCCTCTCTCTTCTGCAAACTAGGAAGTGCCATTCCAGCAGAAATGTTTGTCGGGTTTTTTTAACTGCTATAGCACTGCCTCATAGAATAGCACTTAGCAAGCAGTAGGTGACCATTACACATTTTTTTTGTATAATGAATAAGAAACTAAAGGATATCATCTGCTTTCTTTCTAAAAACATTGAAATGTTAACAATCAGCTGATATTATAAAACACATTCATTCTATTACGTAAACATTGCTCTTATTTTAGAATTTTCATTTATATTCAATTTCAAAACCTGTCACTTAAAAATAGTTATGGTAAAGAGATCACAAGTATCTGAATTTACAGAGCATAAGAATTATTAATGCAAGACAATGAGTCAAGAAACAACATTGGCTTTAACTATATGGCCCTCTAGTAGAGCCATCTGTCCTGAGACTTGGACTCAAGGAAGTCTCACCTTTTAGAAGCTGCTCAGGTAAATCCGTACATGGTAGTAGGGTGAGGTTTCTTATTAATTTTGACACAGTTCCATCTGCTATTTTACAAAGTTATCTGTTCAATGATCTGACTTTAGGTCTTTTACAGGAAAAAAAATTGGGCTAAAAGTAATCATTTAAACTGAGCAGTGTAGCAATTAAGGTAGAAGAATAACAAATTTTCATTCTGTTACATAAAATTTTGCTGTAAAACATTTCATTTTGTATATTAATGTTCACAGTTTAATTATTCACAGTAGCCAAAAAGTAGAAACAACTTAAATGTTCATCAACTGACATGTAGATAAGCAAAATGTGGTATATCTGTAGCATGGAATATTATCAGTCATAAAAGGAGTGAAGCTGTGATACATGATAGAGCATAGATGAATCCTGAAAACATTATGCCAAGTGAAAGAAGGCGGAAACAAAAGGACACATATTGTATAATTCCACTCGCAGGAAATGCCTAGAACACGCAACTCTAGAGAGACAAAAAAATAGATTAGTGGCTGCCGGGGATGGAGGATGGGAAGTAACTGCAAATGGGTTTGGGGTTTCTTTTAGGAGTAATGAAATGTTCTGGAATCAGATATTGTTATGTTTATACAACTTGGTAAATATAGGAGAAAACACTGAATTGTAACCTTAAGAGAGTCAGGGTTATGGTATATAAATTATATTTCAATAAAGCTGTTACAACAAAGAGGAAGGAGAGATCGAGTGTGTCAAATGCCGCTGACAGGGCGAATAATGACATCTGAGAACTGACCACTGAATTTAGCAATGTGCTGTTTCATCTTGTAGTAGGGATTGATTAGAGGGGGTTCCAGGCAAAAGAAGAGGAAGTGAAAACAGAGAGCTTAAATAATTCTTTTTTTGTTTTTTGTGTTCTTTCTCCATTTTAGAAGGAGAGCTTATATAATTCTTTTGAGCAGTTCTGCCGTGAAGAATAGCAAAGAGGTGATTGCTAAAGAGGGCTAAAGAGTGAAAGGAGAATTGTTTTTCTTTTCAAATAAGATGGAAAAATTACAGCATACTTCTATGCAAATAGGAATGATTCAGTAGACAGACATCAAACTGATGACCCAGTAGAGGAGGAGGAAGGAGGAAAAACTGGGGGAGAGAGTTCCTGAGTGTGTGAGAGGGGATGGGATCATGCACATGGGAGGGCCAATCTTAGGACCAAGTGCAGCCTGTCCAGGAGACGGGAAGGAAGAAGGATGAACACTGTGCCCCAGAGGCATGCGGTAGAGGGATATGAGGGTGGGAGCAGGTGGGTGCTGTCTCTTGATGTTCTCAGTGAAACAGCAAATGAGGTCATCCTCTGAGTGTGAAAGGATGAAGGAAGTGACACTGGAGGCATAAGGGCCAAGGAGAAGGTATGAAGGAGTTGTTTACAAAAGAGGAAACCTGAAGGACTTGAGAGAAGGAGCAGGGACTGCCAGCATGAAGGCCCTTTTGAGGTTGAGAGCCAAGTCCTTAGACTGGGACCTCAGCTTAGTTTTGTGGGTTTCACCAGCTGTATTCAGCTTCTAAGATAGGCAAAGAGTGGGTACAGTGTTTTTAGAGGGGCTGGGGCTTTAAGGTGGCAGATACTATTAGTTGCTTTATTCTGGTGCTGTAATAGCTTGTTTACACATATTGTCCTTATTACAGTGAGTCATTTCCAAGTGTGTCTTTTTCATTTTTGTATTGCTGGCCTGTAAGTCTTCAACACAGAATAGGCGAATAGTGAATATTCAAAATAATATTTTTCTTATAAAAACAAATTCAGTAATTCCGTTGTTGCATCTTTCCCCCTCCCTTGCTGCCTCAAACAAACAGCTGTCAAATCCTTTGGACCAATGTACTTATAAATTATATATTATAAAACTATAACTAGTTTTTCCTTACAAGTTTCTTTATATTTAAGTGGAGCAAAAATAATATGTTCAAAAAATAATTGCATTCCATTTTTCTGAGTACTAATTAAATAAGTTTATCAAAGCATTAATCAAATACGAAAACAGCTTTTGATAACATGATTAGTGTGTTCTTAAAAATATTACCTCACTCCTCTAGCATAAATATTATGGGGAAAAATTAAGAAGCCCAGGTTTCTCCCATGAATGAGCATTAATGCCTCAGGGAAGGAGGAGAATACTCGGGATTCTGTGCTGTAAGATTTACACTGTTCAGCAGTAGTTGAGCTGCTTCTTCTGGAAAACTTCTAGAAATCATTCTTTCATCTATGATTGTGAATAGTAAGTACCACGATCATCTGGTGATCTGTTTGCATTTCTCTGATCTATCCACAAGTGAAGGTACATTTGGACTGGGGGGAAAAGGCACCCCCCACATTCCCTCAGTAATAGTGAAGGGATGTTGCATTGAAAGCTTCTTCTGAAGGTGCTGTTTTGGGGAGCAGGACAGCACATTGGTATCTGTGTATACTTGTGAATGTGTATTGTGAGCATGACTGCCAAAAAATGATTAAAGGGATGAAACACATGCCATTTATTCATAATCCAAGCTTTCTTTTAATGTAGGCCCTACTGTAAACAAGGGAAGCTGATGGAATGTTTTGCACTCCTTTTGCCAAGCTCTGAGACTAATGAACCCTGTCCTCAAAGCCAGGTGGAAATCGTAAGATCAGGAGTCAGTGGGGTTTCCTCCATTAGGGCGCTGCTTCTTGTGACAAAGCCATGGGGCATTACCAGTTATTTTATAAAACGTGCATTCTCAATGAATTAAAGCCATTTCTGTTGTCATAAATATAGGTGAACACTTTATTTTACAACATATTCATTTATAGGAAGAAATTGACTTTAAAATCTCTTTTTCTCTGTTGCCAGCTGCATGATGTGGAAAAAGTCCCTTAACTTCTCTGAGGCTCAGCTGCCTCATCTATATAATGAAAAATCTATACCTCACAAGTTATTATAAAAATTAAATGACATCTTTGGGAGGCCGAGGTGGGTGGATCACCTGAGGTCAGGAATTTGTGACCAGCCTAGTCAACATGGCAAAACCCTGTCTCTACTAAAAATACAAATATTAGCTGGGCATGGTTGCACATGCTTGTAATCCAAGCTACTTGGGAGGCTAAGGTGGGAGAATTGCTTGAATTCAGGAGGTGGAGATTGCAATGAGCCAAGATCACATCACTGCACTCTAGCCTGGGCAATAGAGTAAGACTCTGTCTCAAAAAAAAAAAATTAAAAGAAATAATCCATCTATCATTAGTGCCTGGAATAGACCGGGCACATAATAAATGACAGAAGTTATTAATTTTCATAATGAATAAAAATAATAGAAGACTGTAGAACTTAGGAAGATAAGTCATTATCAAACTACTCTAGTGGTTTAATCTTAAATAGCATTCTTCAAATTCAACAACAATTCAATTCAATAAGCATTTACCAAACGACTATGACATGCTGAGCCTTGGACTAGGCCCTGACATCATTAATGATGCTGGCTGTAGTCTTAAGGATGTAGACAGTCTAGCAGGAAAACAGGCACATAGATACCCTCCCACCTCTAGTAATAAGCATAATTGCAATAATAGCTAACTGTTGAGTGCTTACTATACGGTAGGCATGATATTTAAACATCTATCTATCTATTCACATTTTCAATTTTAAAAACCCTATGAAATAGGTACTATTATTTCAATTTTAAAGATGGGAGAACAGAGATACAGAAAATTTAAGGAGCCTGCTCAAAGTCACGCAGATAGAAAGTAATGAGTCTAGGATTTGAGTTATGGCAATCTGATAACAGAGACAGCATTCTTAACTACTTTGTCACATTATCTCTTATATTTTTAAAAACATTCAATAGCAACAGATAGTTACTGAGCACCTACTATCCGTGAGATACTAAAGATACAAGAGAGAATAAATTAGACTTGATTTCTGCACTCTAGAGTTTGTAGTATAATGGGGAAGACAAAAATTAGTCATATAATTGCATGAATATATACATAGGAGGTATGATAAATGTTAGGAAAAACTTATAGGTGTTAAAGAATGAATGTATAATGTATTTTTATCTAATGTATATGTACAATGTTATTTGAATACACATAAGGCACACGATGAATTCTGCCATAGGCAGATAGAAGGAGGAAGGAAGGCTTCCAGATAATGACAACAGCGGGAGCAAAGGCATGAAATAAGAAATCTGAAATGACTGGGCATGGACAGGAATAGAGATGGTGGCAAGAGTTGAGACTAAAGGGTTGGTCTGGACTTGGACCGTTAAAGGCAATGTATACCATGCTAAAGCGTTTGACTTTTGACTTTTATTCGGTATTCCGTAGGCAACAAAGCATTTGATGTCAGTTATTATGTCCATGACGTGGAGAAAAAACTAGGGTCACTTTATGGTCTGAAATCTGCCCAAACGCTAATCTTTGTTGATAAAACATAAGGCCCTGGATTACATACATACTTTTCATCCTGTAACTTTGATGCTCACTAAAGAGATCTTATGCAGTGGACAATTATTAGTTGCCTTCTCAGTGCTCATGTCCCTCCTTCTTATGTCTCGATGCCCCCAGTTAGTGAACACGTATTATGAACCACTTTTTTAACGTGTAAAAATAAACAAATAAACAATAATAAAATGTATAAGGAAGTTTGGGTAGATCCATGAGTTGCTAGGCTAGTTAGCAGTATATCATTCTACATAAATAATATAATCATTAAGAAAGACTTCTGACCGAGATACCACGGGAAAAAAACCTATTTTTCTTTCCTTTTTTCCCCTTCATTTAGCCAAAAAGATGGGCATGACAAATATACATATATATATATATATATATATATGTGTATATATATATATATGTGTATATATATATACACATATATGTATATATATATATACACATATATATATATTAAAACATTCAATAGCAACAGATACTTGCTATATTTTTAAAAACATTCAATACCAACAGTCCAAATATGTATATATTTGGTCTTAGTCCCTGGTTCCTGATATAAGATCTTCTAAAACCCTTGGACTGTGCAGTGATGAGTGTCTTTTTACATATTAATGAGATGATTTGAGGCTGAAAACCCTTGAGAGCTTCAGGATGGGGGCTGGTTGCCAGGGGAACTAACCACGTGATTAGAAGGTGGGAACTTTCAGCCTCTAGCAGGGGGAAAGGGGCTGGAGATTGAATTCAATCACCAATGGCCAGTGATTTAATCAACTGTGCCCACCTAATGGAGCCTCCATAAAAAGCGTAAACGATGGGGTTTGGAGAGTTCCAGGTTAGTGAATACCTGTAGGTGCTGCAAGGGTGGTATGCCCAGAGACGGCACCGAAGCACTGTGCCTTCCCGCATACCGTGTCCTAAGCATCTTTTTCATTTGGGTGTTCCTCAGTTGTATCCTTTATAATAAACTGGTAAACACAGGTAAAGTGCTTTTCTAAATTCTGTAAACTGTTCTAGCAAATTATCAAACCTGAGGTTGGAGTTATGGAACCCCTGACTGATAGCCAGTTTGTCAGAAGTACAAGTCATAATCTGGGACTTACATCTGAAACTGGGACAGTCTTGTGGCACTTCACTTGCAGGATCTATGCTAATGCTAAGCAGTCAGTGCTAAAACGGAGTTGAATTGTCAGACACCCAGTTCATGTCTGCAGATAACTGGAGAATTGCTGGGTATGCAAAACTTGCACATTTGGTGTCAGAAGTGTTGAGAGGATGTAGAAAGAAAAACAGTTTTTTTATTGCATTTTAGGTTTTGGGGTGTATGTGAAGAAAATGCAAGATTGTTGCATAGGTACACACATGGCAGTGTGATTTGCTGCCTTCCTCCCCATCACCTATATCTGGCATTTCTCCCCATGCTATCTCTCCCCAACTCCCCACCCCC
>CAUYLG010005484.1:0-43852 GCA_963573385.1 Cacajao melanocephalus | reverse complement strand
CCTTCTGAAACTATTCCAAACAATACAAAAAGAGGGAATCCTTCCCAAATCATTTTATGAGACCAACATCATCCTGATACCAAAACCCGGCAGAGACTCAACAAAAAAAGAAAACTTCAGGCCAATATCCATGATGAACATGGATATAAAAATCTTCAATAAAATACTGGCAAACCAATGGCAACAGCACATCAAAAAGCTTATCCATCATGATCAAGTAGGCTTCATTCCAGGGATGCAAGGCTGGTTCAACATAGACAAGTCTATAAACATAATCCAGCACATAAACAGAACCAAAGACAAAAACCACATGATCATCTCAATAGATGCAGAGAAGGCCTTTGACAAAATTCAACAGCCTTTATGCTAAACACTCTCAATAAGCTAGGTATCAATGGAATGTATCTCAAAATAATAAAAGCCATTTATGACAAACCCACAGCAAATATCATACTGAATGGGCAAAAACTGGAAGCATTCCCTTTGAAATCTGGCATTAGACAAGGGTGCCCTCTCTCACCACTCCTATTCAATATAGTACTGGAAGTTCTAGACAGACCAATCAGGCAAGAAAAAGAAACAAAGGGTATTCAATTAGGAAAGGAGAAAGTCAAATTGTCTTATTTGCAGATAACATGATTGCATATTTAGAAGACCCTATAATCTCAGCCCAAACTCTCCTTAAACTGATAAACAACTTCAGCAAAGTCTCAGGGTATAAAATCAATGGGCAGAAATCACAAGCATTCCTATACACCAATAACAGACTAAAAGAGAACCAAATCAAGAGTGAACTCCTATTCACAATTGCTACATAGAGAATAAAATACCTAGGAATACAACTAACAAAGGATGTAAAGGACCTCTTCAAGGAGAACTACGAACCACTGCTCAAGGAAATAAGAGAGGACACAAACAGCTGGGTTAACATTCCATGCTCATGGTTAGGAAGACTCAATATTGTGAAAATGGCCATACTGGCCAAAGTAATTTATAGATTCAACACTATCCCCATCAAGCTACCTATAACCCTCTTCACAGAACTGGAAAAAACCACCCTAAACTTCATATGGAACCAAAAGAGAGTATGCATAGCCAAAACAATCCTAAGCAAAAAGAACAAAGCTGGAGGCATTATGCTACCTGACTTCAAACTGTATTACAAGGCTACAGTAATCAAAACAGCATGGTACTGGTACCAAAACAGAGATATAGACCAATGGAACAGAACAGAGCCCTCGGAGGCAATGCCACACATCTACAACCATCTGATCTTTGACAAACCTGACAAAAACAGGCAATGGGGAAGGATTCCCTGTTTAATAAACGGTGTTGGGAAAACTGGCTAGCCATGTGCAGAAAACAGAAATTGGACTCCTTCCTGAAATCTTACACTAAAATTAACCCCAGGTGGATTAAAGACTTAAACATAAGACCTAACACCACAAAAACCTTAGAAGAAAACTTAGGTAAAACCATTCAGGACATAGGCATAGGCAAGGACTTCATGACTAAAACACCAAAAGCACTGGCAACAAAAGCCAAAATGGGCAAATGGGACCTAATTAAACTCCAGAGCTTCTGAACAGTGAAAGAAACAATCATTAGAGGGAACTGGCAACCAACAGAATGGGAAAAAATTTTGCAATCTACCCATCTGACAAAGGGCTAATATCCAGAATCTACAGAGTACTGAAACAGATTTACAAGAAAAATAACAAACAAACCCATTCAAAAGTGGGTGAATGACATGAGCAGACGTTCATGTCTCATATATGTCTTTTCAAATGAAGACATATACAAGGCCAACAAACATATGAAAAAATGCTCTTTATCACTGATTATTAGAGAAATGCAAATCAAAACCACATTGAGATACCATCTCATGCCAGTTAGAATGGCAATCATTAAAAAATCTGGAGACAACAGATGCTGGAGAGAATGTGGAGAAATAGGAACACTTTGACACTGTTGATGGGAGTGTAAATTAGTTCAACCATTGTGGAAGACAGTGTGGAGATTCCTCAAGGACCTAGAAATAGAAATTCCATTTGACCCAGCAATCCCATTACTGGGTATATACCCAAAGGATTATAAATTATTCTATTATAAAGACATGTATGTTCATTGGGGCACTGTTTACAATAGCAAAGACCTGGAACCAACCCAAATGCCCATCGATGATAGACTGGACAGGGAAAATGTGGCACATATACACCATGGAATACTATGCAGCCATAAAAGACAATGAATTCGTGTCCTTTGTAGGGACATGGATGAATCCGGAAACCATCATTCTCAGCAAACTGACACAAGAACAGAAAATCAAATACCGCATGTTCTCACTCATAGGTGGATGTTGAACAATGAGAACACATGGACACAGGGAGGGAAGCATCGCACCCTGGGGTATGTTGTGGGGGACTAGGGGAGGGACAGCTCGGGGTAGGGAGGTTGGGGAGGGATAACATGGGGAGAAATGTCAGATATAGGTGACGGGGGGATGGAGGCAGCAAACCACATTGCCATGTATGTACCTATGCAACACTCCTGTATGATCAGCACATGTAGCCCAGAACCTACAGTACAATAAAAAATATATAAAAAAATTAAAAAAATCAAAAGTAACAATTGTCATTAACAATTAACAATTGTTAAATTATTAATTGCCAAACTATTTTCTAAAGAGATTGTACAATTTTACTTCTCTACCATTTTACGAGTGTTACAGCTGTTCAGCACCCTCGCCAATCTTTATATTGTTGGAAAGCAGGAGACTATGCCACATGATCAATCGTTTATTAAATTAAGTATACCTATGCATACATATATGTATGTGTACACATAAATGGTGTTCTAAGAAAGTTTTTAATAGTTGATGACAAAAGTATAATATTATACTTTAGAGAAGCTAGACTCCAAATTTATTAGTCACTAGTGGGTGTTACTTCTAAGAAAAATATTTTCTTTCTTTTTTTTTTAATACCACAGTGTTTTATTTTTCTTCACTTGAAATTCATATTCCATTTTTTTTCTTTTATCCCATGTCAGAATGCAGTGCCTTCAACAATGATTAGAAAAACGTGGCAAAGGGCTAAATTACATTGTCTACTACTTTTTTTTGGTCTGATCACTCAGGTTAATTTTGTTCATCTCATTGTTCTCCCTTATTAATAATTACTGTCAATGCATACGCAGGCATTGAACAGGTATTTCACAGGAAAGGTTTGGGCATTATTCCTCATCATTCACAGTACCCTGCCCCCCACCATGCTCTTACAGGCAGAAGGGCTGCCAAGGCGAGGAAGGGGAGAAAAAGACAGTGGCTACTGGAGATTGATCAACAATTGTGCATGATCTGATCTTACTTGCATTTCATCTGTGTGTAGGGAAATAGAAACTGCCTACAAATACACATTATACCCCAGCAACATAAAGAAGGAGCAGAAACAATAAGTAATCAGGACAGAAAAGTCATTGCAAAAATGAGTGTACTTTGTGTGTCTCTCTACATACATAAAGTCAAATGTATTTTTATGGAGTCAAGTTTATAAAAAATACATAAGATGAATTAGAACTCTCTAAAAGTCTTTACACAATTTATACCTCCAGTATTGGAAATGAGGAAAGATAAAATACTCTTTTATCTTTCCTTATGAAATAAATATATTTTTCTTTAAAGATATGTCTTTTGTCCATTTGCCCCAGAAGTGCCCCTTTGCCCTTTTATGTTAAATTTGCAACAGAACTTCATCCTGGCTGGAAATATTTCCTAACATCAGGTTCAACTTCATTTTATATTTTAATGATAAGTGAAGGCATATAATCATACCTCACAAGC
Source organism: Cacajao melanocephalus (assembly GCA_963573385.1). Lineage (NCBI taxonomy): Eukaryota > Metazoa > Chordata > Mammalia > Primates > Pitheciidae > Cacajao > Cacajao melanocephalus. Next base: position 40,011 of record CAUYLG010005484.1, on the reverse strand, counting down.
CTTAGGATATAACTGAGGAATCTTTTGTGTTTTTTTTTCCCATGGATTTAAAAACATTTTTAATATTATTCCTGCATATTTATTAGATTCATTCCTTGATGATGGGTTTGGGCATAATCCTCAGAGACATGATCCTAAACACCGTATTTCTGAAGGTTGAAATCCTGAAAAATCAAAATCGTAAAAATATAATTCTGGAAAAAGTAATTTAAAATATATTTATTTTCATTTTTAAAAGGGGGTTCATTTGAGAAACATTATAAAAACACAACAGAACACTTCATAGCCCACTTTACACAATAAACTAGGTAATAAAATATATGTTTTTGCAAGTCCACTTAGGTATACTAGCAACAATTGCATGGGTATAAGTTATGAGTAGACAATTGTGTTCACAAATAGATCAAAAAATGAAATGTATAAATTGTGTATCACTATGGCTGGTAAATTGTGTACACTCACCTTTGCAACGGCAATCCTCTGAAATGCTGTAATGGACAACCCATGCCTTTTGACAAGATCGATAGAAATTTGTGATCAGTTTCCACTGCATATGCAGTCACCCAAAGAGCTGAGCCCTTCAGCAGTTTTATCTTTTACAAAAGCAGATGCACTAAAAGGACACTTCTTCATTTATTAAGGGAGTTTCAATATTTTTACATACACACAATGCTTACACGTAAAGTCAAATGTATTTTCATGGAGCCAAGTTTATAAAAAGTGCATATGACGAATTAGAACTCTCTAAAAGTCTTAACACAATTTACACCTCCAGTATTGGAAATGAAGCAAAGATGAAATACTTGGTATGGCAAATTGTGACAAATAATGGTGTCAATTTAAGATAGCTGGGAATCAAAAATTTAAAAAGAGAAAAGGGAAAAAAAAAGTCTCAAACTCAAAAGAAAATTTACCATATAAAAAAGCAATTACAGAGATAGATTATGGACGATTGCATATAGGCAGTTCATAAGAGCTGGCCAACTTTCACTATCACTAGCTCTGTTTTGAAGTCTTGCATCATGATGAACAGCAACTGTTTTTTTTTTCCTTTTAGGGTATGATTCTCCTTGGAGAATATATTCACTTTCATTTTCTATATGGTGCTGCTCTTTTTGAAATCATTCTGTGATTCAATATACAACAACATGAGCATTCCCTATTGTTTTCCTGTCTTATGTACCACACTTCTAGGTTGCTTTGCGCATGTGAAATCCATTCTGCATGCACTCATATACAGACTACAAATTTGGTAGAAACTATACTGCTGATTGAACCACGACACTGTTGTATAAGTGTCTTCCTATCCTACCATGTACATAATTATTTTTAAACTAGTCAGTAACTGCTGGCTTCTTCAGGGAAATGCAGCTTTAATTCATTAAAAGCTCCTGGAATTTCATCATCTGAAAGGAATGCCAATGCAGACAAATAATGCTTTTATTTTGTTTTTGAGAATCTTGGTTCACTGCAACCTCTACCTCCTGGGTTCAAGCGATTCTGCCTCAGCCTTTCGAGTAGCTGGGATTACAGGCACGTACCACCACACCCAGCTAATTTTTGTATTTTTAGTAGAAACGAGGTTTCATCATGTTGGCCAGGTTGCTCTCAAACGCCTCACCTCAGGTGATCACCCACCTCAACCTCTCAAAGTGCTGGGATTACAGGTGTGAGCCGCTGCGCCCAGACGAAATATGGCATTTTTAAACTGAAGCTTTCATCATTGCCTTATCACATGACCTGTCCAGTCACCTGAAATGCATCTCCAAATGCAAATAAAGGTAATAGTTCTTACCTTTATTTAAAAACAAGATAATAGTTCTGCCTGACATCATAATGCAACTAACATGATGCAACTACTCTGCTTACAACTGAAAACTCATTCGTACCTTTCTCAGAATTTGGTTTGCAGAATTTCAGCATTTGGGATTTTAAACTTTCACGATTGTGATTTTCAAGATTTTAGACTTTAGAGATTTTGACCTTTTGGTATTTCAACCCAAGTTTATGGTTAAAATTACAGATTATCATGTTCAAAATTGTGTCACTCAGAGTTGTGATCAGCACTTGCCTCATTATTTGGCTTGATTTGATCATGTAGAAAATCAAGCCATATTCTTTGTTAGAGGAACTCAAAAGACATTAATTATCCCCCAATTTAACTATACACTTAACATAATCTCAATAAATATATCAATAGGTTTTTGTGGTGTGTGGGGAGGGGGAAAGTCAAGCTTATTCTAATGTTTGCGTGAAAAAATTAATAAGCAGCAATAGAAAGAAAAATTCTGAAAAGGAAGAATAATGAATAATTATTATATTAGATACGAGAGTATATGATGAAATCACAGTAAACAGAGCGTTAAGCTGTTCTTGAGTAGACGCAGATGAATGAAATGAATACAAAGTCCGTGAATTAACCCAAAGCTACATAGGAATTTAGTATTTAATAAAGGTAATCTCTCAAATCAGTGAGGAAAGGATGTGTTATTCAGTGCATGGTATGAAAAGAATGTGAGGCATAGCTATGATGGCACATACGACTGATTGGAATGAAACAAAGTGACAGCTATGTTTTACATTGTACTGACAAGAGAGCCACTAGCTGTGCTAAAAGGGATTGTAACTTTCTTGTTTGAAGCCCCAAACTCATTCAGCATGTTAACTGCCGACCAGGTTTATCACAAATATTTCTCTTTTTAAAATTTTTATTTATTTATTTATTTATTTTTGAGATGGAGTCTTGCTCTGTCACCCAGGATGGAGTAGTGGTGCAATCTTGACTCACTGCAACCTTCATCTCCTGGGTTCAGGTGATTCTCCTGCCTCAGCCTCATGAGTAGCTGGGATTATAGGCATGCACCATCATGCCTGGCTAATTTTTGTATTTTTAGTAGAGATGGGGTTTCCCCATGTTGGTGAGCCTGGTCTTAAACTTTCCTGACCTCAAGTGATCCATCTACCTTGGCCTCCCAAAGTTTTGTGATTACAGGCGTGAGCCACCGCACCCAGCACAAATGTTTCTTACATAGGTCATGCCCACATGGTTTCCAAGAACAATTTCTTTTTTTTTTCTTTTTTTTTTTTGCAGTAGTAAGCTTAATTTTTGAAATTATTGAAAGCAAATATATGAGATGTAATTCACTTTACAGCTTCAGCATATTACGACTCAGGACTGATAATGAATGTTCAATTTGAATGTTGGCTTTGTACAGCAAATTGAGTTTTCCCAAGTGTGTTCTGTGAAACGTTAATTCTGTGAGATGTTTCTGGAAAAGAGATCTGTGTTCAAAAAAGTGCAGTATACTTTTTTTTTTTTTGGTAGTTAGGTTCTAAAATAATTGTGGAAGGTAAAAATTATGTATACACAAAATTGCCCTTGAAAATTCCTTTGCTGTCCAAGAACAATTTCTTTGCTTCCCATTGGCCAGACAAGAAGCAAATGCCATACATTGTCAGATTTCTCTTACGGCAGCTTTGCCCCACTCTTAGTACCAATTTCTCTATTAGTCAGCTTAAGCTAGGTTACAATATAGTAACAACCTCAAAATTTCAATTGCTCTAAACAAAAAAGGTTCATGTCTTGCATACATATTTTAAACAAAATTCACCACGTCTATTGATGGACTTTTAGATTACTTTCAATCTTCACATATTAGAAATCTGCATTGTATACATGTCATTTTGCAAATATACAAGTATGTGTGTAGGCTATATTTCTAGAACTAAAATTGCTAAATCAAGTGATATATAAATTTAAAAAATTGGTACAGACTTGCTGATTTATATTTTCACTAGCTGTATATGACACTGCCTACTTCCTCCTACCTGCAATGATAGTGTCATTAACCCTTTTGATCTTTGTCTACCTGAGAGGTAAAAATAGTATCCCATCATTGCTTTAGTCTTAATTTTTCAAGTTATACTAGATGTTTCCTTGCTTTTCATAAGCTTTAGAACTATTTGTATGTTTTTCTGGGTTTATTTACATCCTTTTGTCTATTTGTCTGGTTGATTATGTCTTTTCTCATCGATTTCAAAGAACTATTTGCATATTAGGAAAAAAAATTAAGTAAATTGAAAATATCTTTTTTTTTCTAGATAATTATTTCTATTTGGATGCTGTTTATTGTATTGCTGGCCAGGCAGAATTTTTTTTTCCTTTTTATGTAAATACTATTTTTTTTTTCTTTTTGTGACATCTAGGTTTTGTTCTTACTTTAAGAATACCATTGCCATTAAAGCAACAGCTTATTTAAAGAACGTGTCAGCAACAATTGTTTTCTTCTACTGTCATTATAGTTCCATGTTTTGCTTTTACATTTAAAATCCAGATAAAATTAACTTCGGTGTAGACTGTGAGAGAAGGATATGCACTCATACAATTTCTAACTGATAAAGTGGGTGCTTTTGTAGATGCGGATCGGTTAGTTGAAGAACAAGGGTAGTTTACTGAATATGCTTTTGTAATTTTGAGTTTTCTACCCTGTTCATGTAAAATTTACTCAAATTTTATTAGAGTAAGTAAATTATTGACTATTATGCAAAAACATCCAGAAGGCAGCTCCAGTTGAATGTGACCATGCAGGAATACAAACCAGTGTTTTCAGATCTTCTCATTTTCCAAAAGAAGCTGAAATTTGGATTTCCATGTGAAATCCCCTGATGTTTAAATGTTGGCAACTAATTCAGAGTTACAAAAACAATGCATGATCCAAACGAAACACATCTGCAGGCCAGATGAGGCCAACTGGATGCCAATTTGAGACCTGGGATTTAAACACTTCTTATCCTCAAAGATTCATTTAAGTGCCTCTTCTATAGCCTTCTGTTGCACAGTGTGTTCAGCCCCCATTGCAACGTTTTTTACCTGATTGTTGCTGGCCTAGCTTCTCCATTGTAGATGCTTGAAGAGTGTATTTATAGATTTTGAAGTCCTGGGGCTTAACACAGTGTCTTACAACTAGTAGACATTTAATACAATGCTTGTTGAATGAATAAATAGATGAATGAATGAACTCTGCTCCAAGCAGACTCTATGTTCTGAAAAACTGGACAAGGCAACTCAGGTCAGAGAGATTACCTGGTTTTGACCGCTCCTTCTCCCGCTTCCTCCATTAAATCCCTCAGTTGCCTTCATGGTAAATTAAAAATGATTGTACCCCATAGTGATTTTGCAAACACCTGGCCTATACAACATTGTGAATACTGGCCACTAGATGTCTCTGTTTGCCTAGAAGACATTTGGAAGCGCTGGCGTCAACCTGGGGTTTGCTGAAACAATACTTATGTGAAAAATAATGTTCTAATCTCAGGTCACATCTTCAGATGTTTGTCCTCATGAAGAAGCTGAGCACAGCTATGACATCAGAGAAAAAGTGCCCAGGGACAGAATCAGCTTAATTTTGTTCTAGGAGAGCTTCTCATCCACAGGAATGGACCCTTCACAGTCTGAGTCTGGTGGGTGTTAGCCTCTAATCCAGAAGACTCATGATTGTTTTCCAGAAGCCTTGCTTGTGTTATTTTTCTCTGATGCTTTAGGCTGGTGGAGAAATGCATCTTACTGTAAAGGGTCTGGAACTCTAAAACCTGCATGGTAAAAAGCAGGATTCTTGTAAGATGTAGCAGGTTCTCCATTGAGGCTTCCCTGACCCTGTAGAATTCCTGTGCATACTGTGGTTTCAGAGCATGTGTTCTCGTGCCTGCAGACGTACATTTCCTGTGGCCTCAGGAGGATCTTTTGATCTTGGAGAGGTGAACTTCTTGGTGCTGTATAATTCTCACTTTAAACACAGAGTGAGGGGGAAAAAAGCTTATCATTTATTTTATAGGTTATAGCTTTCTCTTCTTGGTGCTATCTCTGGCATCCAAATACTGTACATTCTGAACTGATTAAAGCCCACAGATAGTGTCTTGACTGACTCTGCCAAATTTACCTAGGACCTTGAATTTAGTGACATTTGAAGCTTACTTCTTGAGTAAAACGAAGTGTGGACTCTGTAGGACTTTGGTGGCTCTCCAATTTATTATGGAAGATTCAGATGATAAGAATGTTCTGTCTCATCAGTACCTGTGTTTGCTTTTGCTTTTTCTTTGGTTATTTAGCAAGGGTAGGACACGTCTATTTGTATTTTCCATCTGTCTTTAGGAAGCAGTAGAGAATTGGGTAACAGAACAGACTTTGAAGTCAGGTTGTGTGGATTTTCTGGCTCACCATTCACTTAACAGCTCTATGCCTTGACTCCCTTATCTATAAAATAGGGTTGCAGGGAGTATAAAAACACATGAAAACTGATCACAACAGTCCTTGGCACATAGGAAATACTCAGTAAATGTTGGCTGATCCACCACACAAAAAAAGAATGACATCCTGTCATTTGTAACAACGAGGATGGAATTGGAGGATATTTAGTGAAAGGTGCCAAATATAGAAAGACAAACTTCACGTGCTCTCACTGATTTGTGGGAGCTAAAAATGAAAACAATTAAACTGATGGAGATAGAGAAAAGAGTAATGATTTCCAGAGGCTGGGAAGAATAGTGAGCAGTTGGGGCCTGGGGATGGTTAATGGGTACAAAAATATCGTTAGAAGAAATAAGATCTAGTATTTGATAGCACAACAGGGCGACCACAGTCAACAACTATTTATCAAACATTTTAAAATACCTTAAAGTGTATAATGGGAATGTTCATAACACAAAGAAATGATATTGCATAACCTCAAAGGTTTGAGGTGATGTTTATACACTGTATGCCTATATCAAAATATCTCATAAAAATATACCCCACTATATGCCCATATGAAATTTAAAAAAATTAAAAAACAAAATGTTGACTGAGCTGGGCATGTGGCTTATGCCTATAATTCTAGCACTTTGGGAATCTGAGGGAGGTGGATTGCTTTGAGCTTAGGAGTTCGAGACCAGCCTGAACAACATGGTGAAACCCTGTCTTTACAAAAAATACGAAAATTAGCTGGGCATTGGTGGCTCACGCCTGTGGCTCCAGCTGCTTGCGAGGCTGAAGCTGGAGAATCACTTGAGCCTGGGAAGTGGAGGTTGCAGTGAGCTGAGATCATGCCATCTGTTACCCTATTCTCTACTGCTTCCTAAAGACAGATGGAAAATACAAATAGTATAGAAAATACAAATAGGCACTCCAGCCTGGGCAACAGAGTGAGACCCTGTTTCAATGAAAACAACAAAATATTAGTTGATACTAAGTGCTTGATAGTTTTCTTCCTCTAATTAGCTGTCCAGGTCTCAATTATAACACAATGACACCCTACCCATCCAATAAAAGCAATTTCTCATAAGTCACATTGTCCAATGCTTGTCCTTAAATAGCTTCATAATTTCAAACCCCATCTCTCTTTATTTTAGGCCCTATTTCCGAGTGTGAAGAGCCTGTATCAGCTTTTATAAGATTTTTAACATGGTAGTCAGAAAAACTTTCTTGCTGATATTTACAGTTTATACTCAACTCTTCTCTTTTTTACTACTCCTTTTAGTTAAAAAATTATGCTTGCAACATATACATATACATATACATATACATATACATATACATATACATATACATATACATATATATTGCTTTCAAACATTTTGCAACTATGAAATAAAGCCACCTGAAACAGTCCAGGGCCTTTTACACCTTTGCATCACCACATCACTCAAGTCTGCCATTTGTTTTGCAGCCCCTGGGGTAAAACTTCTCTATGACCAGACTCAAAGAATGCCCAGCACTTTTGATGGATGGACATGGCCATCAGGGTCCTTCTCCTCTAATTGAATTCTGTCCTTTCCTGGTCCACTTGCTGATCTATCTAATTTAGATATTGTCTCACACCCAGTAGTCACTCAGGGAAAGTTTATTGACATGTGAATTTAGATAACTAGCTCCAATAACATGATTCTGTTTGCCATTTTCTTTCTCCCAGGACTCAGGCTTGTCGCTGTTTGTTTGTGTGACCCTGCTCTTTTGCTGGGAAACCAAGCCGTTGAACTCCTCACTAAACCAACACAAACAGATGAAGTTAGAAGGCTTGAAGCTCTTCCTCAGCTTCAGGCCTTTCTTCTTGTTTTCTTTCAGCATTTGTGGAATGTAAAGTTGATCAAATGAACCAAAATACATTTGTTTACCTGCTTTCCTATGCTCAAGTGAACACCTTGTTCCTGCCTGTGAAACATTACAATCAAACTAGAGGAGCAACAAAGCTCCACAGCTCTGCACTCAGAAGGTTAGTTTTATCCTGAGCTCTTAAGGTAACGAGATGTCCGAATGGGGCCACAGTGCTTAAACTCATGCTGCTTCCTTTTGCACTGTGTCCTTTGCAAGGAACGGAGAGCTCCTCAAACTCACCAGGAAGTATTGAGGAATTTAGCATTGCATGCGCTAACAGATTCTTAGGAGGAAATTAGAAGGGGTGAGTAAATTGCTTATTGGTGAGTCATCAGTTTCAAAACACACCTTATTTATGAAACTTACTGGACATACTATGACTTCCTTCTATTAAACACAGAATTAAAAGACCATTAAATGCATTCATTTGTTTGGATTCAGATTTTCTCCAAAATCAATACACTCATGGAATCATTGAGGTCTACTGGTTGCCTTACCTACTAGTGTCTGCAAAACTGTTTTTGGTCTAATGAGACACTGCAGGGTTTCCTTTGGTTCTCAGGGCCATATGTTGGCCCCTAGGAAGGTGTTGGGCTTCAGTGACACAATGAGCCGAAGATGGGTAACAAAACTTCCATCTCAGCTTCAAGCCCTCACCAACTTAAACTCCACACTAGTTAGTCGTTTTGTCTGATCTTTAGCTGCTTCCACCCAATTCCATGGCCACATTCTTGCCCAAGTGATTAGCAGATTATTAATTCCATTTTATAAACACATTTCTACTAAGATGCCAGTGAATTACTTCAAACATTTGGAATTTAATATACACAATAGGAAAGGGGTGACACTGAACTGAAAAGATGGCATCTCTTATTTTAAAACTAGATATTGAACCTGCTGAGTAAGAGTATATATTTCTGGAAGTCCTTGACCTTTTGGAATGGAAATTTGGTCTACAGTTATGATTGGTGGACTGTGAAACAGGCAAAACTCTGCAGAAAACAAGCAGAAGGAGAATGGAATTAACTTGACTAAATTATGAGATGAGTTTTTTTCCACCCAGGTTGATGGGGGAGAAAGGAACAATGGCTGAAGCTTGAGCTTATCTGACAATTGTGGTTTGTCAGGTAGGCTGCATTCTCTTGATAACTTTTCCAGTGGGCTAGACCCAGATCCAATCATGATGAGTATGATATGGATCAGTGGTCCAGCTGGTGTGGAAGACAAGAGGGTCATACTGGGTTTAGGCCCACATGGCACTAAAGGTCTTCAACATGCAATTAGAAGCTCAAATGTAGAAGGGGAATATTGTTCACTCTAAAAAATATGTTTCTATTAGAATTGACTTACTTTTTCATGAAAACATAGATGCTTCCTCTTTTCTTATTGTGAGAACAATGTACTTGACTAGCTTCCCCTTTTATTTAACTGTTAGGAAGTTCTGTCCCTAGAGATAAGTTTCAAATTTATGAAACAATAATTTCAGGGATTATTATTTGCATTACTTTTCTTAATTGACTCTTTAGTTTTATAGTTTCCCTTTTTATAGTTTATATAGCACTTTTATTAATGATTTTTACATTTTTATTCTCATACTATTTTATTTTGTGTATTTCCATTGTAAGCCAGCTCAAATCATTTGTAAAATGTGGAGTGCTTAAAGGAAACAAAAGAAAATTAATAAATTGATTGAATTCAGAGATATCCTTTGCTTTCTTTTTGGTGGCATTTTTAAGAATTCACATATTATTATCCCCTTCATTATTCCATAACAGAATGACAAATTGCTAATTTAGACATGGTTGTTAGTATCTTATTACCTTGACCAAAAGTAATTTATGACCCAGTGTGGCTAAAGATACAGCACATAATAATCTTGACCTTTCATAAACTGGATGACTCGTAGAAAAGAAAACAAATCTTTGCTGAAGAAGTTAATCAGGTTTCACTCTAGGTTTTCTAAGGACAAAGAACATACCAAAAGCATTCACTCCAGCATCCACCTGTTGCTGTCTTTTGCCACAGCCCCTTCGGTACTACCCCACCAAGAAGTCTGACGTGTTATCTGGGAAAGTAGCTAGTTGATTCTTCAGCCTTAAATGGAAAACTTGGAAAAGGAAAAAGAATATCTACCCCTAATTCTACCCAACAGGAATTACCTATCTCTCCTCATTGGAATTATACATGAAGGGCTACATTCCTTCAGCTTTATAGGGTATGACCCAGTGTGTTAAGAGGCTGGACAGGAAGACTTGATGGAGTAACATTTTCCAGTAAATCAATCTAGGGCAAAAGTGTTCCATGTTCCCCTAGAGCTTTTCTCTCCCATTTCCCTTCTGTGATTTCAGACACTCATCTACATCTGCTGGGAGAATCATTAAGTTTTGAGCTCTGAGCTCCTTCCTCTTACCAAATCTGATAGTGACTTTAAGGGGGAGGGGGAGCTAGCAGAAAGTATTTTGTTTCCTTCTTGCAGGGGGTGTGTCCTGGGCTTGTCTACCTGTATAGGCAGTAACGTGTGCCAGGAACTGCTGAAGGATCAGTGAGCTTGTGTTCATGCCAGTGAGCTGCTTGGCTCAGATACTAATACTTTGTTTCCAAACATCATAAGAAGTGATTGAGCCACGAGTATACTGAAGGAAGGGCTCCTGGAGTTGTGGTGTGAAGAGAGGGATCACCAGGTAAGCCCAATAACCATAGTTTGATTGCTAAGAATGTGTATTACTGCAACCAATACTACCTGTTAATCTGAGATTGTTTTTTCTTTCCTTGAAAAGAACTTCTGATTTTAATATCTCATTTCCCAAAAATGGTTAAATAAGGGAACAGAGTTGAAAAAACAATGAGCAGAAACAATAGATTTCAACCCTCTTACTAACTATAAGGAGGTGATTGGCTGAGGCTCAAACTTCAGGTTTTCTGAATCAAAGCATATTGTTCCCTCTGTGATAATGCAGGACCCCCATTCTTCTGATGTGCCAGGGAGGTAAATTGACTAGGATAAAAAGGGCTCCACCAAAGATACTTGTTAAAATATCAGTCGTATGGTTTTCACCAATCCTTAATATGTTAACCATAGCAATCTCTTAAAATAAAACTATGCTTGAGAGAATTAAGCCTATTTTTACGTTTGGGCGAAGTAGTTTAAGCTTTGCCTGAATCTGTATATACCCAGGAAGTACTTCTCAATTTAACTCCTTCCCAGGACTCGAAAAAACCCTAGAATTGACCCTCTTAACACATTTCTCCTGCTGTTTTCCCAAATAAATATAAAATGACACACTATATTTTCTTAGTGCAGGCCTTGAAAATTTATGATTTTCCTTTTTTCTTCTTTTTCATGAAAAATCCATTTACATAAACCTGATAGCCTAGGTAATGTACCATGCCAGAGACTACGTGGTGGAAAGATACTGAAGGAGGTATAGAAAGAAAGTCAAGGTGGGAGAGGCATGGAGAAATGATGACTTTGGCTTTTTCATGGTGATATCCATTAAGCTCAGCTTGATAATAGCATTCAAGGGCTGGAGATTAAAAACAGAGAGAGAATAAAAATAAATAAATAAAAGTACATCCTTTAATACGTTGGAATATTAACACAAATCTTTTATTATGTTCTTTTTTCATTAAGAAAACACCACTCATTATCCAACAATAATCAAAGTTGAAAACAATTTTCTAGTAATGGCCTCATCATACTTTATTCAACTGTTGACAAGTCGTAAAACACTGAGCAAATTATTTAGTTGTCTTGTCTTGGCTATTTCATTTGTTAAACGGTGCCAATAGCATTAAGATTGGAAAGAGTATATGCCTGTGGATTCTGAAAAGCTCAACTTGCAAACTCACCTTTGGTGCACAATCCCAAGCTGACGTGAACTATTGCTGAATGCCTCATATATTTTGCTTCTCCAAAAGGATAGTAAATTTCTTAAAAAACAGGGACAGTGTCCCCATGACAGGGTCTGTCTGTTGCTGGGCTGAGGGCAAGGAAAGCACCATATTTTCACAACAATGTGCCTTCTGATGTCTTTCATTACACAACTAAAGGAATACAAACATCTTCCTAGAAAAAGTAAATGAACTTATTCATTAAAATTAGGATATAAATAAGTGATTTTAGTGCTTTGGCTGAGAGTAAGTAAAAACTGGAACAAGCAAGAGGTACTGGGTATCTGAGGGTATTAGCAGTGGTAGGGGTGTGTGTCACAAGGGTGCATGACTCAGAAAGTGGAGGAGTGGCATCCTCAGAAAAAGTGTCACTGAATTCACCATTTTGCTTAAGGTCACCCTTATGAAACCGTATTGTGTAACCTACCCAGTATAAATGTTTATATTTGCAACTTTCAAAATATTTTGTCTGGTTCTCTTTTTAATGTTCTTTGGCAGGGAACACCCATGCTACAGAGAAGGGGAAATGCTGTTCCCAAATACGTATGTCTTGGGATTTTCTTAGATTGTGTTTATCTTAGCACAGTAGTGCTCACAAGATTTCAAGGCCTTCAGAGTTCTTGATTGGATAGATACATGGTTTTATTTTATTTATTTATTTATTTTTGAGACAGAGTCTCACTTTGTCACTCAGGCTGGAGTGTAGTGGCATAATCCCTGCTCACCTCAACCTCCACCTCCTAGGTTCTAGCAATTTTCCTGTCTCAGCCTCCTGAGTAGCTGGGATTACAGGTACCTGCCACCATGCCCAGCTAATTTTTGTATTTTTAGTAGAAATGGAGTTTCACCATGTTGGCCAGCCTGGTCTGAAACTACTGACCTCAATTGATCCACCCACCTTGGCCTCCCAAAGTGCTGGGACTATAGGCATGAGCCACGGTGCCCAGAGATACGTGGTTTTAATAGATGTGAAAACAATTTAGAATCTTGGAGGAATAGTACTCAAGTTCTATAGCATCGTGATCTGGAACATACCCTCTTCCATTCACAGCTGGGTTCAAGCCTTGATAAATTTGCACCGTAGTACACAAAACCACTAAGAAGGGGAAGCCTTATTACATCCCCTCCCTAGTAAGCCACAGATAATCTCGTAGAGGCTCTTGGTCAGTGGCTGATGGAAACTGGACTCTGGCATGTTTAGAATGAAAATCCATAGGAATTAATAATAGAAGTGGAAAATGGCCTAGCATTTCATAAAATTATAATAAATTTCCTATGTGTAGTCAGTTGAATAAATAAAATGCAAAGAGTTTAACAGCAATGAGGTATGCAGTCCTAAAACTGCAAACTATAGTTAAATTTTACTGATGAGTTTTATCAAATCCTCGTGGTGTCTTCTTGGTCTCAGTGCAAATGTCAGTTTTTAATCTCCAGAGGTTCACAAATCTGAAAACTAAAGTTTTCAAGAAAATTTCCTTATTCTTTGCTTCTTTCTCATAAGACAAAACTTTAAAACCTGGTAAGTTTCTTAATTGTTTTGGGGTAAGCAGATGTTTATTATATATTTGTGATGTTAGGACAGCCTGTCATAATAGAACAGATTCACACCTGCAAAGCTTTGGGTAAAGAGAGTTTGTGTTAAGCAGATTATATTTTCCATGAAAACTTTTTACACTGTTTGTAATACATGCAGCCTGACTCTACTTGGAAACTTTCCTACACTTAATCTCTTAGAGAATCAAGCTAATTATTTCTGATACGACAATGATATATTTCTTAGGCATATCACACTGTTTTATGTTGTTGACCAAGGTATCAGTTAAGCAGGCAATTGGTAAAAGATGAAGATAGCAGTAGAATTTTAAAAATATATTTAGGTCAGAATTTTATAGGAAAAGGTGGGCCTCATTAATCAAGCTTACAGCTAGATAGAGGGAATAAATTCTAGTGTTCTATACCACTGCAGAATGATTATAGTTAACAGTAATATGTAGTTTTAAATAGCTAGAAGTAGAATATTGAATGTTCCCAACACAAAGAAATGATAAACATTTGAGATGATGGATATGCTAATTACCCTTATCTGATCACTAGGTACCCTATAAAGGTGTGCAATTATTATTTGTCAATTAAAAATAAAATTTAAAATAAACAGATAAAATTGATAAAGAATTATCAAAGTGGTCTAGATTAAAAGTGGTTTAGTTGGGAAATACACTTGGCAAAATTAGCTATTCACTTGGAGGAAATGAAAGGAAATCTGAAAACCTAAATAACCTCCAGAAAGATTGAAGATTTACTTATTTCATCTCCAAACTGAAATTAACTTAAGAAAGGTTGAAGATGTAAGTGTATTAAAAATAATTGAAAGAGCTAAAGAAGTGTTAGAAGAAAATGTAGACGAATGTTTTGCTATCTTTTTATAGAAAACACATTCTTCAGCTCGGCGTGGTAGCTCACACCTGCAATCCCAGAAATTTGGGAGGCTGAGACGGGCCGATCACTGAGGTCAGGAGTTTGAGACCAACCTGGCTAACATGGTGGTGACACCCAGTCTCTACTAAAAATACAAAAATTAGCCAGGCATGATGATGGGTGCCTGTAATCCCAGCTACTCGGGAGGCTGAGGCAGGAAAATTGCTTGAACTTGGGAGGTGGAGGTTGCAGTGAGCTGAGATGCTGCCATTGCACTCCAGCCTGGGCGACAGAATGAGACTTTCAAGAAAAAAAAAGAAATAAAAGAAAAACAAACAAAAACACACATTCTTCACGTAACCCCAAGTTCAAAATCCATAATGGGGCTGGATGTGGTGGCTCATATCTGAAATCCCAGCACTCTGAGAGGCTGAGGAAGAAGCATCACTTGAGCCCAGGAGTTCAAGACCAGTGTGAGCAACATATTGAGACCTCGTCTCTGCAAAAAATCAATTAAAAAATTAATTAGCTGAGTGTGGTGGTGTGTGCCTATAGTCCCAGCCACTCAGGTGGCTGAGAGAGGATCATTTGAGCCCAGAATAGGGCTGCAGTGAACTATGATCACAGCACTGCCCTCCAGCCTGGGCAGCAGAGCAAGACTCTGTCTCTAAATAAAACTAAAAGTGAAAACTGAGTAAGTAAAATCCATAATGGAAAAGATTGACAGATGTGATTTTATGAACATTTTAATCTTCTGTACAGAAGAAAATAATGCAAAAGGTTAAAAGATGAACTACAAACCATGAGCAAATATCTGTAACAGGAGTGACAAAGTCAAAAGAGCTCCTAAAACACAGTTTTTTTTTTCTGAGATGGAGTCTTGCTCTGTCGCCAGGCTGGAGTGCAGTGGTGCAATCTCGGCTCACTGCAACCTCCACCTCCCAGGTTCAAGCAGTTCTCCTGCCTCAGCCTCCCAAGTAGCTGAGACTACAGGCGCGTGCTACCATGCCCAGCTAATTTTTGTAATTTTAGTAGAGATGGGATTTCACCATGTTCGGCCAGGATGGTCTCCATCTCTTGACCTCATGATCCACTTGCCTCGACCTCTAAAACACAATTCTTAAGAAAAAGATGAACATTCCAACAGAAAAACAGGAAAATGACTTAAATAGTCAGGCTGGAAAAAAATACAAATGGTCAGTAAATCTCTGAAAAATGCTTAAATTACTGATACTCAAACTCTGGAAAATTAAAACAATAAGGCAAAAATTTTGCCTGTTTGGCTACATTAGAAAGATATTGTGGACAGAGTGATAAAACAGGTATTTCTGCACCTTACCAGCGAGTGTAAATGGATACAAGTTCGGAGGGTAACTTGGCCATATCTATAAAAACTCAAAATATATAAACCTTTTGAAGCAGCACTTTCTTTTTAACTTAGAAAAAGTTGAAAGTTAAATCCTGGCTTGCCTGGAATTCAGATGTGTGAAAGGAAGCTTAATAGAAGGGAAGTTTGAGGGCAAATTGTGGGAGTTCAAAAGTGCCATGATCTTGAGTTTGCTTTTCATTCTGTATGGTGTGGAATCTTGATGGCTTTTGAGGATGAATTGATGTGATATTTTCGGAATAGGCGAAATGTCAGTCAACTGGTTCTATTTCTAGAAGAATCATTTGGGGAATATGATTTTAAAACTTACTTTTACTTTTTAAGAAAATTATGATGAAAATACTATTCATAAGTAAAGAGAAACAAAGAGTTAGTGGGTTTTGGTAGGTTTGAAACAATGAAAATTTATCAGTGTAAGCACTGAAAGAAAAGTCAGAGAAGTATGTTTTACTCATTTAAAATAGATCACCCAAGAAGAGTTTCTATCTTTAATCTGACCCCTGCCTGTTCTGCAAGGGTTTTCCAGCAGGGCTGATCATTTGTGTTTCCATCTTTAGACACCTGAATCTCCTTAGACACCGAGGACAATCAAATTTGTCAGGAAGATAGCTTTTGTTTTTCTTTTATACTTTCAACTTTTACTTTAGAGTCGGGG
Source organism: Cacajao melanocephalus (assembly GCA_963573385.1). Lineage (NCBI taxonomy): Eukaryota > Metazoa > Chordata > Mammalia > Primates > Pitheciidae > Cacajao > Cacajao melanocephalus. Next base: position 23,538 of record CAUYLG010005484.1, on the reverse strand, counting down.
GTATATGTGCAATTTTGTTATATGGTTATACTGTGTAATGCTGAGGTTTGGGGTACACATGATCCTGTCACCAGGTAGTGAGCGTAGTACCCAGTAGATAGCTGTTTGTTTTGTTTTGTTTTTGAGACAGGGTCTCACTCTGTCGCCCCGGCTGAAATGCAGTGACGTGATCTTGGCTCACTGCAACCTCCACCTCCAGAGCTCAACTGATCTTCCTGCCTCAGCCTCCCAAGTAGTTGGGATCACAGGCACATACCACCAGGCCCAGCTAAGTTTTGTATTTTTAGTAGAGATGAGGTTTTACCATGTTACTCAGGCTGGTCTCAAACTCCTGAGCCCAAGCAATCCACCTGCTTCGGCCTCCCAAAATGTTGGGATTATAGGTATGAGCCATCGCACTAGGACCAATAGGTAGCTTTTCAGCCCTTTCCCCTTCTCCCTCTCTCTCTGCTCTAGATTCGATTGTTTCCATCTTTATGTCCATGTGTACCCAGTGTTTAGCTGCCACGTATAAGTGAGAACATCCAAATTAACGCAGGAACAGGAAGATAGCTTTGAAATGTATGTTCTTCCTTTTTCTGAAAAAAAGAGAGTTGTTTGTAAGGAATTCAGGTGGAGATCAAATTAACAATCATGATTTTATTAAAATCATACCCCAAGCAATAAAAACTAACTGGCTCATGGTCTAAAATACTTGATTAGAAATTTAGGGAAATAGTTAACAAATTCTTTTTATTTAGAATTTAAATATTACCTTTTTAATTTTCTGCAAGTGTGAAATGGAAATAAATTCCACTTAACTTACACGATTGCCAAAATAATCAAATCAAAACATACTGAAAGCATTTCGTAAATTAGAAGGAATTACTTTATTTCTTTTTATTAGGTAACTATCACCTCTCTGGAGTTCTGTTCAGGTACTTTTTTATTTTTAAAAGCAAACAAACAATTTAAGAAGCTCAAATTATCTGGGTTTTACCTACATTAAGTGAAGTCAAGTAGAGGAGATGAGAAGTAAGCCCAACCTAGAAATTCCAGGAAGACTGGGTCCTGTTACTAAGCTGATGTCTTGGCTAGAAGAAAGAGCTTGGCACCTTTCGCGGAATGCCATTAATCATCTTTTAAGGGCTCCATGGTCACTCCTGCTATACCAAACCACAAGCAGCTGGTGAGCAGCTTCAGTTACAAGGGATTGGAATAGAGCCAACCCGTGAGGCTTGCAGCTAAGCCTTTTACAGTGGAAATGAGCTGGACTGGTCTTCTGTGGGAAATGAATCCTACTAGGATGCCAGAGGCATATTGAGCAATGAGTTAAAAACAACAAGTCATCCTGAGTGAAGCTCTTCTCAGATGCAAAGTGAAGACTAAATAGAAAAACAGAATCCTTGCTAGTAAAGAGCAGAGAACTGTGCTAGGCTGAAGGTACCAGCAGCAGGAGAAATACTCTTGAGCTCAATGAAGTTTTGATGAGTGGCAAAGGAAACACAAACGTATAAGCACATACCTTAATTCTGGGATGGAAAAGGATCAGATTCAGAGGTAAGGTCACAAACTGGACTCTGAAGCTACATCCAATCAATGAAACATAGGAGAGTTAAAATAGGGATCCTGGAACAGAGATTCTTGGCAACCCAGAAGTTCACAAAAGTGGGTCTGGATGGCGGCTTTTGGAGTTTCTCTTGAGTCATGGAGTTACCATGCATTATATCCCTGCGTGACTATATTGTTAATTGCCAGCTCATGGCACAATGCCTAGGAAATTGGAGGCTGTCAATATACAGTAGTTGAACAAATGCATATTTAGCAGATTGGTAAAGTATCCTGTGAGAGGAGTGACTGAACCAAGTAATTACTTTTGTCCCTTCCAGACTTAAAATTCCAGAATTCTTAAAAATTATACCTCTGTTCTGGACCCAAGAACTAAATTCTTAGTAGGTTCTTAGCTCATCTCAAAAGATGTTCAAGAATGTCATAGCCAGTTAGAGGAGAAAACAAGAATAAAGATGAATAGAAATCAGTAATCTTTCCAGGTTTAGGTTTGGTGACTGCCAGACATTGATAAAAGAACAATTAAATAAGCAATCTACAAATAGAAGGTGGGGAATGGGCATGTAATAATAAAACCTGAATGTAAATAGATCTGAGCTCACCTTATTTTTCCCCTTACTATATAAAGGAAGAGACCTAGTCCATAGAACTTTAACTTTCACAAATCCTCACAGAAGAGGTACAAACCTGAGGTTAGGGTGTAATTCATCCAGACCTCTTCCTGCTGTGTTTATAAACATAAATGTGCTAAACATGTTAAAATATAAAATATGTGTTTAAAATTTTACTGTGCACACATGTATATAGACTTTCCCTGAGATTTTAAATGATTTTAATTACTGTCTTTCCACAGGAAGTTTGTCTCGCTCATATAACTTACCAAACCTCCAAATATTTTTCCCAAGATAGAAGTGGCTATCTTTTCTGTCCTCCCACCGATTTTCTCAGCTGCCTTCTCCTCTCTCTCAGCCCACTTACAGAAATACAAAGGAGTTTTCTCAAAGGCAAGTGGCCCAACAGTTTCTATCCAAAGATAGATGCCCATGAAAATGTTACCAAAAACACAAAATGAGATGTAAAATAAAACCAAGGTTTTACAGGTCATCTGCCTAATTCTTTTTGAGTCATGATTTCTTTTAGATCCTATGTGGAGACCTGCTTTGTCCATCAATGTCTGTGTACACATGTGCGCATGTGAGGCCAAGATGGACAGGAAGGAGACAACTCTACTGAGAATTCTATTTATAGAGAAAGAAATGTAATCCCATAAATATTGATGCCAAAGAGAAACAGCGCAGAGTTCAACTGTGCCTAAGATTCGATTGTCGCTGAGAATGCTGGAAAGTGTAGGTGTGAGTAGTTTCAAGTAAGCCCGCTATTGATAAGGAGACAGCTGTTGGCATAAATAAATAATATTTGGAGTCCGTCAGTATATAACTGAAAGAATAGGGAGACAACAGCCAGCCCTTTCCAGAGGCGTAATAGCAAGTTCTAATGATTGTTCTCTGTAAACTGAAGGACAGGGAATGAATTCACTGAATGAATTCAAGGAAGTGCAGAGGGAGGGTCCCACCATAGCCAAGCCTTCCTACAGAAGCTGGTGCCCACACAGCTGAGGGTCAGGCATCGCTGGCCCCAGCAACCGCAGTGCAAGGTGGGATGGAAACATGTCACGCTCTAATGACAACAACGCCTCCTCATCTGTGGCAAGGACACAAGGATTCTGAGAATTTCTAAATAATCAGGACCATTCCGGCTTGGAAGGGAAGCAATGAAAATACCATGGGGTTTATGTTTACTAAAGGCGAAGTTCAGTGGGATTTATGATGACCGCTCCCACCCCCAACACACACACACAAAGCAATCCCTGACATCCTTGCTGCTGTGGACCCCCCTTTGAGTCAGACAATTCAATTACTGTAAAATGTACTTTTATTGCTTTGAAGCTGGAATCCTTCCATTTCTAGAGCAGTGGCCATCAGTTAACCCAACTGCACTTTTTTTTTTTTTTCTGATAAGTTAATTTGACTCAGAATTAAAGTCAAATTCTGACACAATCCAGCAAGGAACTATACAAGTTGATGGTAAGATTGAAATACTAGGCACCACTCCGGGTACTTTACTTGCAAATTGCTCATTCAATTCTCCTAAGAGCCAGCAAAGTAAATACTATTTTCCTCATATTCTTGATGAGTAAACCAAGGTATAGAAAACCTAAGACAATTCCAAAGGGCATCCAGTTGATTAATGTCAAAGCTGGGAGCGGAACCCTGCCTAGTGCAGCTACAGAGCCCATTTTGACCCATGTGCCTTGAGATTTCATATTTTCCTACCTTTGACTAGTTGTCAAATACAGGATGTCCAGTTACATTTGAATTTCAGATGAGAGACAAATAATTTTAGACAACAAGTACACTGCAAATATTGCACAGGGCATACTTAACCAGAAAAAAATCAATTGTTTATTTGAAATTCAGAACTTTGGGGGTATCTTGTATTTTTACTTCCTAAATCTTCCAACTGTATCCAAGAGGTAGCTATATGCACCAAGGAAGCAAAGAACAACATTTTTATTTGCTTGAGCTTTGGTTTCAAATCCCAGAGTAGAACTCCTATCACAGGACTAGGCTAGGTGGAGAAATTTTTAATGTTTAATTTTTTTAAAGAGGAGGTGGCGGAGTGGAAGCCACAGGTGCCACAACCTCTCCCTCAGCCTCTTCCTCCTGGAGAAAATTTTTTCCTATTCTTAAAACAGTCTAGAATAGCAGCCCTCAAACCAGCCTGGATGTGAGCATTGCTTGTTTACTTTAATAATACATATGGGCTGAGCTGGCATGGTGGGTCATGCCTGTAATCCCACTTTGGAAGCTGATGTGGGAGAACTGCTTAAGCCCAGGAGTTTAAGACCAGCTTGGGTAATATAGAGAAACCTTGTCTCTACAAAAAATTTAAAAGAATTATCCAGGCATGGTTGTGTGTACCTATAGTCTCAGCTACTTGGGAGGCTGAAGTTCAGGGATCGCTTGTGCCCAGGAGGTCAAGGCTGCAGTGAGCCATGATTACACCACTGCACTTCCAGCCTGGCTGACAGAGCAAGAACTTGTCTCAATAATAATAATAATTATTATTGTTATAATAAAATATGTAGCCCAGCCTGACCTGTCCAAGATTTAGTTAGGTTTAGGGTGAGATGCGGACACCCACATTTTCTACTGAGCTCCTACATGTTTTCTCCTTTCTTTCTCTTCCTTCCCTTCCTTATTGGTCTGAAACTCTGACTGTAAGTTAGAGTTTACCATTTGTAGTAAGACCAAGGATGCCAGAATATACCTCTAGGGTGGGAGAGGAGGGAATAAAGAGGTGGAGTCTATGAGAGAGGGCTTTCCCACAATGCCCAGAGCTATCCTCAGGCCTTCTCAAGCTGGCTTTACAGCCTCAGGCCTGGACTACACGTACAAGAAAGATTTTTCAGAGTGACAGAGTGGGTGAAAGAGAAACAGAGAGCGAGTGAGCAAGAGAGCTGTATGTGGGCCAGGTCTCCCATTTTGGGCCAGGCTCTGGTACGAAGTGGGAGAATGGATCACACCACAGGCACCAAGACTGTCTTCCATTTGAAAGCTCCAGCAGTATAAATTGGGGCCTAAATAGTTACCGGGAATTCAAATTTAAAAAGTCTTCCCTGGAAGTGAAGAAGTGGCTGGGCACAGTGACTCATGCCTGTAATCCCAGCACTTTGAGAGGGGCCGAGGCAGGCGGACCATTTGAGGTAAAAAGTTTGAGACCAGCTTGACCAATATGACTAAACCTTATCTCAACTAAAAATACAAAAATTAGCCAGGTGTTGTGATAGGCACCTGTAATCCCAGCTACTCAGGAGGCTGAGGCAGGAGAATTGCTTGAATCTGGAAGGTGGAGTTTGCAGTGAGCCGAGATTGTGCCACTGCACTCCAGCCTGGGCAAGAGAGTGAGACTCCATCTCAAAAAAAAAATGACTATTCTTCATGAGAGTATTGCAAAATCAGTTTAACAGGATATACCAATTTACTAATAAAATAAAAACGAGTAGAAAATATCCAAGGTACACACACACATACACACACACGCAGACACATATATGACACATATATATTATTCATGTTATAACATATCTTTCTTTCTATGGGATCCTGTCAAGAAAGTTTGGAAAACACTGCTCTAGAGACAAACATTCATCACTTTTAGAAAGTAGAAAGTCCAGGCAGGAAGGAATAGAACTCAGAGCAGATAAGCTGTGGGAAACAAGACCCTAAAGAATAATCTGGAGCCCAGGCTGCTGCCAAAGAAGTTTAAAACAATAGATTTACAAGGAGTCTTTGGCAAATAGGAAGGTGGGGCATAAGAGGACCATTCATCCAAGAGGAGAAGGTAAATTCAAAAGCTGTAACGTGTCGCATTGCCTGTTTTTCGTGCTGCCCTAGAAAGCCCTAGAAAAGGTCTCTGCTGAAACATAGGCCACCTCTATGGTAGTTCTTCCCTGTCTCTAACGGCTTTTCTCTGCTTTTAGATCAGAGGGCAGTGTGGGGCAGCAGTGGAGTGATGGCAGCATTTATATGAAGTTTAAGCACACCCAGGAAGCAAGGTAAGGGCTGGATGGAGAGCCCAATTCTGTGTACTCTGGATTGCTAAGCAAGGACACTTATTCCAATGGAGGACTTTTGAGTTCGAGAATCAAACTTTTTCATCTTTTCCTGTGAGATATAAAAGAAACATTGAGAGGGCAGAAGGAGGCATTCCTTTAAGTTCTATCAATGCTGTGCAGTAAAACTTAGCAATGATGTGAGCGTTCTGTGTTGAGCTACCCAATGTGGTAGCCACTAGCCATGCATGTGTGGCTCCTGAGCACTGGAAATATGATCAATGAAACTGAGCAACTAATTTTTAAATTTAATTTAATTCTAACTAAAATTAAAATTTAGATAGGCACACACGGCTAGTGGCTACTGTATTAGACAGAACAATTCTAACAGTTTGTGATTTTTGATGCAAAATAACCTGGGTATAAGTGATTTGTCTTGTGACCAGGTCTATGTACTGAGTTTTGTCTAAATTACTTGAGATAACCATAAACTTGAGGTCAACATTTTGCTAATTACATCTACTATAAAAAAAAGGAAATTTGCTGGATTGATTCATTATTATTTTTATGCTTAAACATTCAAATTATATCCTGGTGTTAATGGTTTCAAGAATCTTTGATTATTGTAATGTTTTTCTTTCCTGAAATGAAAAGGGAACCTCAGTGAAATATAAAAGACTGGTATTAAATGCACCAAGTTGCAATGTTAAGCAAGTGAAGATTTTTTAAAAGCCTGTGTTTAGTCAGATATTATCACCCGGAAGAGAGCTCTAGAGCAATTTTCTAGTAAGTTTGTAAAGATGGAAATTTACTACGTCTGCAATGGGAGCAGAAGTCATGGCGTCACAGGTTCCATGAAATGGAGACATCATCAAACACCCAGGAGGGTTTGCATCAGCTCAGTGAGGCCCTACCACTGTGTGCGTTTTTACGTTTTGGCTTGAATTTCTTGTTTTTGTGCCTCCACCTTACCTGGTACCCTGCTCGTTTAGCCACAGGCTATGCACCCAACTGCTGCTGTTCAGTCCAGGGAAAATGAGAGGTGGCGTGCTGTGGCTCATTTCTTTCTTCACCTTCACTGATGGCCACGGTGGCTTCCTGGGGGTGAGTTGGTGCTATGTCTCATATCTCTTCTCAACTATCTGTCTCCTTCTGGCACTTTTAGGACCCCTCACTCTTTAGGGGACTGCAATTGCATAATTTAATGGACTTGAGATCAGAAGTCCTGAGTTCTTGTTTCAATGTTGCCAACATTCACTGTGTGGCCTTGGATAAGTAAGTCATTTCATCTCTTCAGAGCTTAGATGATCAAACTGCAAAAGGGAGATCTTTGATTCAACTATCTTAGAGACCTTTTCCAGTTCAACACATTCTCTACTATGGCTTCTTGGATGTAGAGAAATCACATGGATGGACATTAGCAATCCTTAGACACTCTCTTCCTTATCTATACTTGCTTTCTTGATGCTTTCATCTAGGACCATGGTTTTAATATTCTCTACATGCTGATGACTCCCAGCTGTATAGCTCCACCTCAGACCTCTCCTCTGTACTCCACATTCACATATCCATTACCTATATGTTATTTCCAGCCAGGCACCCAACGGGCCTCTGAACTTCATTGATCCAAAATCTAACCCACTCCTTCTTGCCTATCTCAGTAAGTGGTATCACCATCTTTCCAGCTACTTAGGCAAAAAAAAAAAAAAAAAAATCCTTAAGAATCATGCTTGACTCTTCTCACATTCCATATCTAAACCATGGCATTACTTTTTAAGCTTTACCTTTAAAACATATCCAGAATTCAAAAACGTCTCACTGCTTTCGTGACTGCTACCTTGATTTGCACCTTTATCATCTCTTGCCTGCATTATTTCAACAACCTCTGAAATGCACTCATTGCTTCTGTGCTTGTCTGTTTTCAGCAGGGCTTCTGGACTGAGCCTTCTGCAAAGTAGGTTACACCACGTCTTTCCCCATTCAGTTTTCCAGCAGTTTCTCATCTCACTCAAGGAAGAGGTAAAACCCTTTCCATGGCCTGTAAAGGTCTGCACAACCTGCCTCCCCAGAGACCCTCTGCCCTCACCTCCTGTGACTCTCCTCTTACTCTCCTCTCTCAGGGGCTCTGGTGTCCTCATTCTGCCTTCACCTGCCGGGCATATTCTTACCCTTCAGGTGTTTGCTCAAAAATTACTACAGTGAAGCCTCCCCTGGCTGCCTTTCCACCATCCCTGGCTTGGATTTTAGATTCATCATTTTAATTCTTTTGGGAAACTCAGCAAGGCCTTATGAAGCACAACTCTTCAAAGTCCCACCGTAATTAATTTTTTTTCTTTTAAACAGAGAAATGATGGCATCAAATCAAAAAGAGAACTCCTTGTGAATAAGAAAAACCATCTAGGTGAGGCTCTGTTAGACAGCATGGTGCAGTGGATTTTGGTGTCAAGGGACCAGGGTTCTAATCCCAGCAGTGCCTCTGACTGGTTATATGATCTTAGGCACATTATTAAACATCCAAATATGTACAAGGAGAATGACAGTAATTCCTACAAACAAAACATTTGTGAAGATTAAATAATATCATCAGAGCATAGTATCTTACATCAGACCTGGCAAGTCACTGTTCACATATATCCTTTTCTTCTGTGCCTTGATTCTAACAATGTAATTAATGGCCATAGCCCCAGTCTAATAATGAGTTGCATTCTGAAATTTAATCTGTGGATCTGATGTTTCTAGTGCTGAACACATTTCCTCATAGGAACAGTGATGTACATGTGGTTGTTAGGTTCCTGGGTCGGTCTACAGTAGTTTTTCTACCATGCAATAAATCCACCATACAGCAATGTGCTCATAGTACCATAGCGCCTATCACCGTGCAAGGCGACACTTCTTTAGGAAAATGAAATCAAAATTTCAACTTGGAATGACATGAATTCAATTTCCCTGACAGCAAAAGTAACAATAAAAATATAGCAAGTATTATTGGGCTGTTACTATGTGTCAGGACTATTTGAAGTGCATTAGATTAATTAAAACCTCACACTGACCCTCTGAGTTAGGTACAGTGGGCATATTTATTTTAAAGATAGTAAAACTAAGGCACAGAGCTAGGGTCAGGAGCCAGGATCCAAATCCAGTCAATCTGGCTCCAGAACCAGTACCATTAACCCCTGACGGTGTGAGCAGGGCCACCCTTTTCCCTGTTTCTCACTGCTCACCTGTGTGAACAGTAGGAGCGGGCCTCACCTCAGCTCCCACCACTCAGAAGGGACTTCTAACGCCTGGGGAAGGAGCTTCAGTCCATAAGGAGATGGGGAGAGTAAGAGATGGGACTGGGGTGCAATGGTGTGAGATGTTGAGTCTTTCATACATGAGATCTGGGGGACTTTGAAGCCCGTGGTAATTTTATGCCAAGTTTTATGTGAATGGGCTTAAATGAACTGTGTGTGGGAGAAGACTCATAGGATTCCTCTCCTTTCTATATGAAAGCCAGTTAATGGCTTCTCTATGGAGAAAGAAAAGGTGCTATCCAGAAATGATGAACTGGAGGTGAGGGTGCATAAAGCCTCAAGGGAAAGTTTAGTTTAGTTTTGCTTTTCGATTTCATATAAATACCCAAACTCAGCTAATGAATGGAATATTTTCACAGGAGAAGAAAGGGCTCTTTGTAAGTGTGAGATTGGGGGTCTTATATTGAAGGTACTTCAAGGAGATCAGAGCTGGGGGCAGAAGAGGAAAGGTTGAATTGGACTTCCTCACCTCTTCCTCCTTCAGTCTTGACACCTGAAGCTTGACTCTGGGTACACCCTGAAGAAGTGTGTAATATTGACAGAGTGATTCTGGGGAGGGAGAGACAGCACTGGAGCAGCCGGCCTGGCAGAAGTGAGAGGACAGACGTATATTTGGCATGTGTGGGAACCGTCTGCTTGCGTTCATTCTGGGTGTTCATTTTTAGTCCATGTTTGGATGAGAGGAGCTCAATAACAAGCAGCATGGTAGAGTCCCTGACCTCCAGGCTGAATTTGATGATTGTTTCTCAGTCAATTCCCCAGCAATATTTTCCCCACTGACAGAAAAAAGGTTTCTGACTCTCTTTCTCTCTTTGGGCCCAGTCCAAGAATATGAGCTGCTGCTTCAGGTAACCTATGGAGATTCCGAGGAGAAGAGAGATTTGAGGAATTTTCTGAAGATCTTGAAACCTCCATTATTATGGTCACATGGGCAAGTGAAGATTATCAGAGCAAAGGCTACCACATGTAAGGCGGCTCTCTGGTAACTGGATATGTAAATGGGGAAGGCGAGTGTATCAGTCAGGCTAGGTTGGGTTATGCTGTGGAAACAATCATCCCTACAATCTCTGTGACTTAAAAGAATAAACGATTTATTTCTTTTTCATGCTACATGTCTATTGCAGATTGTCAGAGGGCTGTATCTGTTGCCAGAAGTATCCAGAGTGACGTATCAGACCCTATCATCTCATATGCACCCATGCTGAGTCAAAAATAAGTGGAACACTGGAGAGTTTATAGGCAATTAAATTCTTTAACTCAGAAGTCACCACAGTAATTCTACCCACGACTTATAAGTTAGAACTGGTTCCATGGCCCTACTCAACTTCAGGGGGCTAGAATATGCAATCCTGTGTACCTGGGAAAGAGCAAGAAATATTTGGCAAACAGCACTAATAAGTACAAAGATGGGGTTCAGAGAAGTTGAATTATTGGTCTAAAGCAATGATTCTTAAAGTCTGGTGGCCAGGCCAGCAGCAGGAGCAGCATTAGGGAATTTAACAGAAATGCAAATTCTTCATCCATCTTTACTTACAAGATCAAAAACTCCAGGGTGAGACCTTCCAGGTGATTCTGCTGCACAACAAAGCTTGAGAACCATACACTGCACACCATGCACATTTTCACAAAGGAGTCTGGTGACTTTGCCCTGTTTTTTAATCTACTGAAAAAAAAAATGACTTCGGTGGGAATTTCAGGTATGATAGAAGGGGGTAGGCATAGAGGATTGCTGGCCGATGAAACTTTTCATCATGACTCTCCCCAAAAATGTTTCCCTGCCTTCGTCATCTTGCTTAGAAGGCCTCCCTGGGAGTGGTGGCAGATGGGTAGAAAGGAACCTCCAATGAGATGATGGTTAAATACTCTCTAGAATCCTTTAAATAACTTTCCTGTTACAAATGCTCTCTTCTGCTTTTCTCTTCCATTGCAGTGGATATGTATGGGGAATATATCCTTCTTTTACAAGCTAATATCAGCCATTTTAGCTTTATGTTTGTTATCTTTCTGAGACCAACATCGGAATTTATCGAGTTGGACATTTCCTTACCTTAAATATATTGCTTCTGGCTTTTGATGAGAAATATTACCATCATTTTACTTTTAACGGCAAAAACCACAATTACTTTTGTAGCAACCAAATACTTGGTCCAGATTCCATGTCAGAGCCAAGGATCAGAAATCACTACTCAGGGTCGGGTGCAGTGGCTCACGCCTATAATCCCAGCATTTTGGGAGGCCGAGGTAGGTGGATCACTTGAGCTCAGGAGTTCAAGACCAGCCTGGCCAACATGGCAAAACTAAAAATACATGTCTTTGCTAAAAATACAAAAATTATCCAGGGTGGTGGTGCGCACCTGTAATCCCAGCTGTGCTTCAGATGGCTGAGGCACAAGAATCACTTGAACCCTGGAAGCAGAGGTTGCAGTGAGCTGAGATTGTGCCACTGTACTCTAGCCTGGGCAACAAAACAAAATGAAACAAAACAAAATAAAACCCAGAGAAGATGTGGGAAGTTAATCTGAAAAATAAACATATATAAAATGAAATCACTACTCAGAAGCAGTCATTTTATAAACCAGAATTCATGAGACTGAGTTCTATTTTTGTGCAGACTGCAACAGCCTGAATGGGGTCCTGCAGTGTACCTGTGAAGACAGCTACACCTGGTTTCCTCCCTCATGCCTCGATCCCCAGAACTGCTACCTTCACACGGCTGGAGCATTCCCAAGCTGTGAATGTCATCTCAACAACCTTAGCCAGAGTGTCAATTTCTGCGAGAGAACAAGTAAGCAACTAAGAATGTCCCGGGCTGGAGGTTCTCCCATCCCAACATGGAACAGAGAAGGGACTCTAGCTCACTGCCTTGCTAGTCAATGTTTTACAGGGAGATTGAAGGACGGCGATGATGTATTATGTTAGGCCTGGCTGGACACAGTGAGAGATTTCACAGTACAGAAGATCCAGAAACACATGTGACGTGAAGGTTACTTCAACCTTCAGATCCAACCAGCTCAGCTCTGCAATCATATAATTCTATCGAGATTGAGGGAGAGTTGCTAAAAACCCAAAAAGAGGAAATGCTTGAGTAAGCAACATTTGTCTTCCTACCCTCTTTTCACCTCTTTTAACAACATCACTTTCAAGAAAAGGGAAGTCTAGAGATGTGAATGCAGGGAGGAACACATATGAAGTGATTCCATTGAAAGAAATGCTTTCACTTTCAATGAATATGTGTACTGAATGCCTTGTTAGAACAAAAGCTAAAAGTCTAGCTTAGGAAACCAGTGGAAGCTGAGGGAGCCATGGTTAACTTAGGTTCAGGTTCAATGAATGATTAGAAGAGCCAAATGACATGGACCCAGGGCAAGAAGGACTTTAAAAACCTTCTGCAATGATTACCTAGTTAACTGGAAGCCCCAGATATTGGTGTAATTGAGCACAGAGTGTTGGAGGAGCTTGAAATGGCCCAGCATAATTGGGGATACTGGCTCCTCTTCTTGGAACTTCAGCAATTCAGGTTATGGCAACACATACTTATTAAGTACCATCTTTACACCCAGATCAGGGGCAAATTCTAGGAGGACACAAAGGCATTTATCTTGCTGTCTATGAATTAGGAGACTGCCAGGCTGTAATACAAGAAAGAAAATAATGTAATTTCTTCAACAAATGCTGATGAAAGCCTACCTTTTGGAAGATGGGCACAGTAGCTTCCATCTCACCTGTAATCCTAGCACTTTGGAAGGCTACGGCAGGCTGATTGCTTGAGCTCAGGAGGAGTTCTAGACCAGTTCGGCAAGATGGTGAAAACACATCTTTACAAAACATACAGAAATTAGCTGGGTGTGGTGGTACGCCTATAGTACCACCTACTTGTGGGGCTGAGGCAAGAGGATTGCTTGAACCCAAGAGATTGAGGATGCAGTAAGCCAAGATCGTGCCACTGCACTTCAGCCTGGGTGACAAAAGTGAGACCCTGTCTCAAAAAAGAAAAAAAAAGAAGAAAAAAAAAGAAAAGAAAAAGATGGTCCATGTCTAATCCATCTTTGAAAGATTCAAAGCTGGATCAGACAAGGATGACACTTACGAGGGGCTTCCCACAGTACTATGGAGACATGCATAGATGAGATGTACACAAATTGATGTTTAGGTATATGTAAGAGGCTGGGAGGGAGATAGGGCTAAAGTACCATAGGAATTTAGAGGAGAGAAAGACTCTGCATGTAAGGGTCAAAGAAGACCTTGTGGAAGAGATGACATTTGATCAGGTCCTGAATGAAGGATGAACAGGATTTGTCCATACAGAGAACTGTTGCAGTGCAGAGAAACACTGGCAGTGGGTAAGTAAGGAACGTGGAGTTAACAGGTAGTGTTGCTGTTATTGTCATCGTTTAATTTTTAATAGGTACAATGCTTAAGCTTATTGCCTAGATGAAGATACATTTCAGTGTTCAGTGAATGCTTTCATTGGTGACATGCGAGAGGCCACACATTTACCTAATTTTAAGATTGTCTTAAATATCAGCACTTCCCTATTACTGTTCCAAATCTGCAATTGAAAACTCTGGTTTTATGTATGCTTCCTGTATTATGTTAGGTGAACATTTATGAAAAAAATTTGAAACATTACTGTTGAATAGATGACTCTGAATTGTACTTCTAAAATTGTATGCTACTAATAAAATCAAGTTAGAAATCGATTGTATCTATACACTTCTTTTCATTTCCTACAGAGATTTGGGGCACTTTCAAAATCAATGAAAGGTTTACAAATGACCTTTTGAATTCATCTTCTGCTGTATACTCCAAATATGCAACTGGAATTGAAATTCAAGTAAGCACTTTCTACCTATTATATAAAGAATTGTTTGCTACACTCAAGTTCAAATGTTTTCAATTTTGCATGCATATTTAATACATATTCTTAATTATTCATTTCCAGTGAGCAACTACAGAGCAGTTATTTGCTCTGCCCACGATTGAAATTCCCTGAGCATCTTCTTTCTAAGAAAGTTTAGCAGCTGACTTCTTTGCACTTCTCTTATGTTCAGTTTTGCTCACTTATTTGAGTAATACACTAAGTCTTCTTGATTATTTTCTGTTTTTATTTTTATTTATTTTTTTGTTTTTGAGACAAAGTCTCAGTCTGTCTCCCAGGCTGGAGTGCAGTGGCATGATCTCGGCTCACTGCACCCTCTGCCTCCCCTGCCTCCTGAATTCAAGTGATTCTCTTGCCTCAGCCTTCCAAGTAGCTGGGATTATAGGCAAGCGCTACAAAGCCTGGCTAATTTTTGTATTTTGGTAGAGATACCATCTTGGCTAGGCTGGTCTCCAACTCCTGACCTCAGGTGATCTGCCTACCTTGGCCTCCCAAAATGCTGGGATTACAGGCATGAGCCACTGCACCCAGCCCTGTTTTTATTTTTTATAAAAAATTTTTATGGACCAGGTATGGTGGCTCACATCTGTAATCCCAGTACTTTGGGTGCCAAGGCAGGAAGATCACTTGAGGTCAGGAGTTCGAGACCAGCCTGGCCAACATGGAGAAACCCCATCTCTACCAAAAAAATACAAAAAGTAGCAGGGCATGGTGACATACACCTGTAATCCCAGATACTGGGGTGATGAAGCACAAGGATTGCTTGAACCTAGTGGGTGGAGTTTGTAGTTAGCTGAGATCATGCCACTGCACTCCAGCCTGGGGGGCAGAGTAAGATTCCAACTCAAAAAATAACAATAAATAAATATTCATGGTCCAAGCTCAATTGTCAGCACATGGGATTTGTTCTTTCAAGAAAACTCTGTTGTTAGAGGCTGAAGCGACTTACTGTGCAAAACTCTCGACTTTATAATAATAAAGCCACAGGAAAACTAGATCAGTGTCCCTCCACCTAGGATTATGGCTCAGGTGTGGTTCTAACTGAAGACCCAAGCAAATACTTTACAGATGGATTCGTTCTAAGTACCTGTAAAAATTAATGGCTTATTTTTGATAAGAAAAATGTATTTTGGGTAAATTTATTCTGGCACCAAATTAATCCCCTATTCTAAGCAGTTGGTTATTCACAATTTATTAGCAATTGCAAAGATATATTTTATACACGCATGCATACAGATATGTGTGTATGTATGTATACATTCACAACTGTTATTTTAACTGTATTTGTATGATATGCAATTACTTTCCACTGTATCTCTTTTCTTTGCCCGTTTCCTACTGTTGGTTTATTTATTGTCTGTATTTATTTTTTGCTCAAATGTCTTTCTGAAATATGGGAATAATGATTAACACATTGCTCTTTGTTCTCTTTCTAAGCTTAAAAAAGCATACAAAAGAATTCAAGGTTTTGAGTTGGTTCAGGTCACCCAATTTCGGTAAGTAACACAATGGCCTTAGAAGGGCATCCCCAGAATTGGATGCCAGTTCTGCAGAAGACAGAGCACTGTTTTTAGATGACCCTGACAGAAAACAGGGCAGAATTCGTCTTTATGGTAGGATTTTTACCAGGTGAACAACGATCTGTGATGCTTTAAAAAGTCTGAAGAGGAAAGCGTAGATTCTCACTTAAATGAGTTTCGGGCCTTAAATTTTTTTTTTTTTTTTGAGATGGAGTTTTGCTCTTGTTGCCCAGGCTGGAGTGCAATGGCACAATCTAGGCTCGCTGCAATGTCTGTCTACTAGTTTCAAGAGATTCTCCTGCCTCAGCCTCCTGAGTGGCCGGGATTACAGGTGCCTGCCACCACACCCAGCTAATTTTTTTTGTGTGTTTTTAGTAGAGACAGAGTTTTACAATGTTGGCCAGGCCTGTCTCAAACTCCTGACCTCAGGTGATCCACCTGCCTTAGTTCCCAAAGTGCTGGGATTATAGGCGTGAGCCAACCACGCCTGGCCTAGAACCTTAAATATTGAAAAGCATTCTCAAAACCGTGGGTCAGTGAATAGAATTACAAAACAATAGTAGTAGGGTAGAAACTTGGAAGGAAGCAGGAGAGCATGGTGCTCATGCACTGGAAAAAGTGAGGGGTGGGGATAAGGGTTGTGGGTTGTCGAAGGGTGGATTTTTCTCCTTCAACAACCACGGGAGACATGATGCCTCATAATTCAGAGCCAGAAGTGGGGCCTTGGGTGAAATACCTTTGCATAGATATCATGTATATATCACAGTTCAAAACCCCATAGTCATTGTGTACAGCAAATAAAGAAATATTTAGTAAATTATCCTTTTGTTTATGCTTTAACTCCAAAAATCATTTGGTTAGTTAGCCATGTGAACATTAATTACCGACTATTAATAGTCTGTTTGTTAGAGGAAGTGGTTTAGAGGTCAGAGAACTTGACTTGTTATACTTCTTTTCACAGTTAACTTAAAAACACCCATAGGAAATTTTCAGCAGTATATGCTGTAAACATATTGTCCTGGGCCTTGTCCTTTAAGTCACACATGAGTAGTTTTAAAAATTCAATACTAGCAAAAACACTACTTTTTTTTTTTTTTTGGGAAACGGAGTCTCACTCTGTCACCAGGCTGGAGCACAGTGATGCAATCTTGACTCACGACAGGCTCCAACTCCCAGGTTCAAGCAATTCTCCTGCCTCAGCCTCCCAAGTAGCTGGGACTATAGGCACACACCACCACGCCCAGCTAATTTTTGTGTTTTTAGTAGAGACAGGGTTTCCCCATGTTGGCTAGGATGGTTTCGATCTCTTGACCTCGTGATCTGCCCATCTAGGCCTCCCAAAGTGCTAGGATTACAGGCATGAGCCACCATGCCAGGCCTGCTTCCTTTTTTATATTGAGGTTTATATAGTTAATCATACACTCAATATTCATATTTTTATTTTCTGTGATCCTGGTTTTCTATTTATACTTGTAATTTATATTATATCACGTGTATCTTATAAGCTGGCTCCAATAATTTGTAGACAAAATCAGAGTAAAAGTAGGCTCAAGTCTATAAACTACAACTTTTAAGGTTTTACTTTTGTTTGATTTTGTTCTGTTTTGATACGCGATCTCACTTTGTTGCCTATGCTGGAGTGCAGTGGTGCAATCTCAGCTCACTGCAGCCTTGACCACCTGGGCTCAAGCAATCCCACCTATGCTTTACTGGTATAGGTAGGTAGCTAGGACCACAGGCACACACCATCATGCTTGGCTAATTAGTTGAGATCTTGTTATGTTTCTCAGGTTTGTCTTAAACTCCTGGGCTTAAGCAGTCTTCCCACCTCAGCCTCCTATAATGCTGGGATTACGGGATGAGCCACCATGCCCAGCCTGAAGTTTTACTTTTTGCATATATGATTTAAAATAAATCTCTTTTAAAAAATTGATTTAAAAAAATAAAGAAAGGTTTCACCATGTTGGCCAGGCTGGTCTTGAACTCCTGGCCTCAAGTGATCCTCTCACCTTGGCCTCCCAAAGTGCTGGAATTACAGGCATGCACCACAGCACTTAGACCAAAATAAATCTTAATCTCTCACTGTATTTACTGATCTGTCAAAAAGGACAGTTATACACCTGTGGAACCTGATTTAATTTCATTAAATAAAATGCAATAATAGGTAGGAAAATTGTTTGTAAACAATAGAAGGGGCATATCAATGCAAAGGTATTGTGACCACTATTACACAAAAGGGTATTTGCACTTGTTTACATATTGTGAGCAGAAGTTCAATGTAGTAAGAATCTGAGCTGCAGAACTTCTGATCAATTAGTAATTAATAATTATCTGATTCAACTTCTCATCCGTCCTCAGTTTTTTATCTATAAAATGGGAATGATACACTGCTTATCTCATGGGTTATTGCAGGATTGACTTAATATATGTGCTCTCATGTGCTTTAACGGCTTCAAACACAGCTGTGTGTTGATGGATTCTAAATTTATTACTCGAGCTTGGGCACTCCCCTGAACTCCAGACCCAAATATCCAACTGCCTACTTGACAACTCCACTTGGTTTTCCAGTTGGCATGTCAAATGTCACATGTCCAAACTGAGAGTCCTCCGACTCTCCCCTTCCTAACCTGTTTTTCCCACTGTCTTCCCTATTTCTGTTATGGCAATGCTGTTCTTCCACTTGCAGAGACTCAATCCTTGGAGCCATCCTGTGCTTTAATTTCTTTTATTGAGGTATAACTTGCACACAGCTATGTGCACAAACTTCGTGCTCAAAACTCAATCAGCTTTGAAAAATGCTTGTGCAGGTCCCTTCCTATCAAGATGGAACATTTCCATCACCCCAAAAGTTCCCTTGGGTTGCTTTCCAGCCTCTTTCCATGCCATCCCCTCACACCAGAAGCAATCACTAGTCTGATTTCTATCACCACAGGTTAGTTTAGTCTATTCCAGAACTTCACATAAATGGAATAATACAGCATGTAGTTTTTTCGAGTTTGGCTTTTTTCACTTAGTATAATATCACTGGGATTCATCCTCATTTTTCTATCAATAGTTCCTTCCTTCTTGTAGTCTAGTAGTACTCCATTGTAAGAATATACAAAAACTTGAGTATGAAGATGGCCGATTAGGAGCAGCTCAGGATTGCAGCTCCCAGCGAAAGTGTAGAGGGTGAGTGGATGCCACGTTTCCAGATGGATTTTTATTGCCCACAGACCAAGAGATTCCCAGGTGGAGGAGCTCCATGGGTCACCAGTGCAGCTGTTCTGGCCAGCGTGGCAGTTTTGGCCTGCGTGGCAGTTTTGGTTGGCGCGGCAGTTTTGGCCGGCACTGCTGTTTTGCCTGGCGCAGCAGTTCTCCCCACAAAATACACGGGTCCGGGTGCTGTTTTAGCTGGTGATTGGAGCTGCTGGGAAACAGAGTCACCCATTCAACTGATACAAAAGGGGACTGAAATGGAGCCAGGCCAGGAGATTCCCAGGCAAAAAAGCACCATGAATCTCAGTGCAGCTGTTTGAGCCAGCTCAGTGGGTCTATGCACAGGAAATCACACATATCCTGGCGCCTCTTCAACAGGCAACTGGAACACTTGGGAGAAAGAGTCACCCATTCAAGTAAAAAAAAAAAAAAAAAGCGGGGGTCTGAGGAAGAGAGCCAGGTGATCAGGCTCAGCTGATCCCACCCCCACGAAAAAAAAGCAGTCTGAAATGCTTTGGATTGAGAGTTTCACAGCAAGCACAGCTGAACCCAGGATGGTCCAGCTCTGTGAGGGAGGGGCGTCTGCCATTACCGAGGCAGTCCACCACTTTGGAGGTAGTCCGTCATTGCTAAGGCAGCCCGCCATTGCCGAGGCAGCCCACCATTACAGAGAGAGTCTGCCATTATAGAGGTGGGCCGCCATTGCTGAGGCAGTTCTAACTATACCCATATAAACAAGACTGCAGAGAAGTTCACATGGCAGTTGGGCGGAGCCCACAGCAGCTCAGCAAAGCCTCTGCAGGCAGACAGTGACTAGGCTGACTCCTCGCTGGGCAGGGCAGCCCTGAAAAAAGGCAGCAGCATAACAGAAACTCATAAATAAAGCCCTAACTCCCCAGGACACAGCACCTGGAAAAAATTTTAAAAAGTGGTTTATGAGTTCTGCTTCAGCAGACTTAAACATGCCTGCCCAGCAGCTCTGAATGAAGAATGGAGCTCACAGCTCAGCACTTGATCTTCTATAAAGGACGGACTATCTCCTCAAGCAGCTCCCTGACCCCCATATATCCAAAGAGTCACCTCATAAAGGAGAGCTCAGACTGACATCTGGCAGGTATCCTTCTGGGACAAAGATAGCAGAAGAAGAAACTGACAGCAACCCTTACTGTTCTTCAGCTGCTGCATGTGATCCACAGGCAAGCAGGGCCTGGAGTGGACCTCAGCAGTCCTACAACAGAGGGACCAGACTGTTAGAAGGAAAACTAAGAAACAGAAATAACTTTAACATCAACAAACCTGACGTTCACACAGAGACCCAATCTGAAACTCAGCAACTGCAAAGATGACAGGCGGATAAATCCACAATGATGGGAAGAAACCAGCGCAAAAGGATGAAAACACCCAAAACCAGAACATCTCTCCTCCTACAAGGGATCACAAATCCTCACCAGCAAGGGAACAAGGCTGGATGGAGAATGAGTGTGATGAAATGACAGAATCAGGCTTCAGAAGGTGGGTAGTAAGAAACTTCTGTGAGCTCAAAGAACATGTTCTAACCCAATGCAAAGAAACTAAGAACCTTGAAAAAAGATTTGATAAAGTGCTAATGAGAATGGACAAATTAGAGAGGAATATAAGTGAATTGATGGAGCTGAAAAACAACACGCTAACTTGGCGAAGCATGCACAAGTTTCAACAGCCAAATTGACCAAGCAGAAGAAAGGATATCAGAGGTCAAAGATCAACTCAATGAAATAAAATGAGAAGGCAAGATTAGAGAAGAAAGGGTAACAAGGAATGAACAAAGTCTCCAAGAAATATTGGACTATGTGAAAAGACCTAATCTACGTTTGATAGGTGTACCTGAATGTGACGAAGAGAATGAATCCAAGCTGGAAAATATTCTTCAGGATATTATCCAGGAAAAACCTCCTCAACCTAGCAAGGCAGACCAATATTCAAGTCCAGGAAATATGGAAAACACCACAAAGATATTCCTCAAAAAAAGCAACCCCAAGGCACATAATCGTCAGATTCACCAGGGTTGAAATGAAGGAGAAAATGCTAAGGACGGCCAGAGAGAAAGGTCGGGTTACCCACAAAGGGAAGTCCATCAGACTTACAGCAGATCTCTCAGCAGAAACCCTACAAGCCAGAAGAGACTGGGGGCCAATATTCAACATCCTTAAAGAAAAGAACTTTCAACCCAGAATTTCATATCCAGCCAAACTAAGCTTCATAAGTGCAGG
Organism: Cacajao melanocephalus; assembly: GCA_963573385.1. Lineage (NCBI taxonomy): Eukaryota > Metazoa > Chordata > Mammalia > Primates > Pitheciidae > Cacajao > Cacajao melanocephalus. The sequence continues at coordinate 2,236 of CAUYLG010005484.1, read as the reverse complement.
AAAAATAAAATCCTTTGTGAACAAGCAAGTACTCAGAGATTTCATCACCACCAGGCCTGCTTTACAAGAGCTCCTGAAAGAGGCACTACACATAGAAAGGAACAACTAGTACCAGCCACTCCAAAAACATACCAAATGGTAAAGAGCATAAACACAATGAAGAATCTACATCAACTAACGGGCAAAATAGGTAGCATCAAAATGGCAGTATCAAATTCTCACATAACATATTAACCCTAAATGTAAATGGACTAAATTCCCCAATCAAAAGACACAGACTGGCAAATTGGATAAAAAGCCAAAACCCATCTGTGTGCTGTGTCCAGGAAACCCATCTCACATGCAAGGATACACATAGGCTCAAAATAAATGGATAGAGGAAGATTTACCAAGCAAATGGAGAGCAAAAAAAAGCAGGAGTTGCAATTCTTGTCTCTGATAAAATAGACTTTAAAGCAACAAAATCAAAAGAGACAAAGAAGGACATTACATAATGATAAAAGGATCAATGCAACAAGAAGAGCTAACGATCCTAAATATATGCACACCCAATACAGGAGCACCCAGATACATAAAGCAAGTTCTTAATGACTTACAAAGAGACTTAGACTCCCACACAATAATAGTGGGAGACTTTAACACCCAATTGTCAACATTAGACAGATCAAAAAGACAGAAAATTAGCAAGGATATCCAGGACTAGAACTCAGACCTGGACCAGGCAAACCTAATAGACATTTACAGAACTCTCCACCCCAAATCCACAGAATATACATTCTTCTCAGCACCACATCACACCTACTCTAAAATTGACCACATAATTGGAAGTAAATCCTCCTCAGCAAATGCAAAAGAATGTAAATCATAACAAACAGTCTCTCAGACCACAGTGCAATCAAGTTAGAACTCAGAATTCAGAAACTAACTCAGAACTGCACAGCTTCATGGAAACTGAATAACTGGCTCTTGAATGTTGACTGGATAAACGATGAAATGAAGGCAGAAATAAAGATGTTCTTCTAAACCAACGAGAATGAAGACACAGCGTACCAGAATCTCTGGGACACATTTAAAGCAGTCTCTAGAGGAAAATATATAGCAATAAGCATCCCCATGAGAAGCAAGGAGAGATCTAAAATTGACATCCTATTGTCAAAATTGAAAGAGCTAGAGGAGCAAGATCAAAAAAACTCAAAACCTAGCAGAGGACAAGAAATAACCAAGATCAGAGCAGAACTGAAGGAGATAGAGACACAAACATCTCTTCAAAAAATCAGTAAATCCAGGAGCTGGTTTTTTGAAAAGATCAACAAAATAGACCACTAGCCAGATTAATAAAAAAGAAAAGAGAGAATAATCAAATAGATGCAATAAAAAATGAGAAAGGGGATATCACCACAGATTCCACAGAAATTCAAAACATCGTCAGACATTATTACAGACAACTCTATGCACATAAAATAGTAAACCTGGAAGAAATGGATAAATTCCTGGACACTTGCCTCCTCCCAAGCCTAAACCAGGAAGAAGTCGAAATCCTGAGTAGACCAATAACAAGGGCTGAAGTTGAGGCAGAATTGAGAACCTACCACCCAAAAAAAGCCTAGGTCCAGACGGGTTCACAGCCGAATTCTACCAGACATACAAAGAGGAGCTGGTACCATTCCTTCTGAAACTATTCCAAAGAATCCAAAAAGAGGGAAGCCTTCCCAAATCATTTTATGAGACCAACATCATCCTGATACTAAAACCTGGCAGAGACTCAACAAGAAAAGAAAACTTCAGGCCAATATCCATGATATACATTCATGCAAAAATCTTCAATAAAATATTGGCAAGCCAATTGCAACAGCACATCAAAAAGCTTATCCACCATGTTCAAGTAGGATTCATCCCGGGGATGCAAGGATGATTCAGCATATGCAAGTCTTTAAACATAATTGACCACATAAACAGAACCAAAGACAAAAACCACATGATTATCTCAGTTGATGCAGAGAAGGCCTTTGACAAAATACAACAACCCTTTATGCTAAAAACCCTCAATAAACTAGGTATTGACGGAATGTATCTCAAAATAATAAAAGCTATTTTTGACAAACCAACAGCCAATATCATACTGAATGGGCAAAAACTGGAAGCATTCCCTTTGAAATCTGGCACTAGACAAGGTTGCCCTCTCTCACCACTCCTATTCAATATAGTATTGGAAGTTCTAGCCAGAGCAATCAGGGAA